>JARFIW010000283.1:0-55873 GCA_036346225.1 Platerodrilus igneus | reverse complement strand
AGGAATCTCTAGCATTTTAGGTAAATTATGAAAGACGTCTATAGCTGCAGCAGAAATAAAATTTACTTTTATGTTGTTAAATTTAAATTTTAAAAACATTTTATAGTACACAATGATCAATTTAAAAACGAAGATATTTTATAACGTTAGTGGTCCCTTCCATGTTGTGTCATACTAGTCAAATTAAAAAAAAAACAGTTTACATAAACTCTTTCCAGCATTGTTTAAATATATTTTTAAATTTTCAAAGGTTGCATTTCATACTACATAAAATTTAGTTCACTTAGGTACAACTTTGGTATTACAAGGATATACTCTGAATAAAGTAAATATTAAGAGGAGGAATTGTGATGCAGCTGCTTCTGTTTGGTTTTCAAGTGTTTACCGTCCTGTCCTTAGGCCTACTTCAATTAAAACCAAGTTACCGTGAAAATTTGGCGTGTTGTAAAAGTAAATACATTTTGTTACTTAACAAATTCACCAATAATGTGATGTATCGAATGACACGAGAGGGTGCGTTTAAATCAACAAGTATAATAGGGTTGGTCTTTTATACTAGATCTTTATCAGCTTTTTTCACCATAATATCTAATTAAAAATACCTTTGTTAAGCTCTAAGCTTTCAGAATAAAAACGTTTCATATTTTGAAGCTTCAATTGCGTTCTGTTATTTTAATTTTTCACTACTAAGGGCTGATTATGTAAATTGTACACATTTGCTTGGTTAACTTGTGCTCTAATTTTCATTACTAATTTGAAAGGCGATAAAATCAAAATTAAATATGGTGTGCCATTGCAATGCAAATTTCAATTTATATTGTCATTTACTGGAGCCATAATGAACCATTAGGAAACGATTTCGATTAAAATGGGCAAAAACTATACAGGACAGATAAAATCCCTAAGTGTTGGAGGCGAATCTTTATTGGAATTTAGAGTCATTCACTAAGATTGATATAATGGTCATATACGTGTAGATTTTTACTATAAATGAGTAAATAGAAAGAAAAGTCAAATGTGTTCAGCAGGTCCATGACAATATAAATGTACTCAGGCTTTAGTGCCATACTAATAAACGTTACTGAAAGATAAAGATTGCTAGCTATAGAAGATTACAATCCTGTGAGAGATTGAGGCAATAGACAAACACATCCGAACTTAGACGTCGGCTTTACATGCTCCTGCACAGAGTGAAAAATTGAAAAGGACGCAAGGTTAGCAAAAAGTAGATTAGCAAAATAATAATTATGAAAACTTAAATATTTGATAAAATGGTAAGGAAAGTAGTCTACAATCGGAACTTGTTATTGCTGGAATTAAAGAGCAGTGAAGAGCAGCGAAGTTTGCTGTAGTTTACAGTTTGAAGAGCAGTACATCATGTACATGTCTAATTACTGGTTAAGGTCAGCATTGCAAAAAAAAGTGAATTTAAAGTATAACATAAGAATTGAATTGGGCAAGTATAAATAAAGAAATGGCAGTTTTGTCTGTAAAGATATGTGTATATTAAATTCTGTAGACAAAAATTAAAACTTCATGTGTCTTATTATTCTTTAATTACAACAAATTTACAAAAATCCTAGTTTAAATGGGAAACTACGAGGTATCTCCAATAATAGTCAAAACGATACATGTTTATATGAGTGACCTTGAAAGGTAGATAAAATATAAGTAGTTGCATGGAAAGTAAAGTTCCCTCAGTAAAAGAAAACAACCAAGTCTGTATCAAAAAAGAAGCGGCAGATGGGATTTTATATGTATAAGACAAAGACTAGCGGGAGATGGGAATTTTAATATAATTTTCTCTATAGGTAGTTAATTACACAAGGTAAGTTGATAAACACTATCGTATTACAGTGAATAAGATGAAATAATAACTTAGACTTTTATGCAAAGCCCAAATGATCATTTCAAAACGAGCTAGTAATTGAAAGATGGAAAATATAAGGTCTTGGACAAGACTTGAACTTGTATCTTGGTTTTGCCGGAACAATGCCTTTACCAATTACGCCACCGAGACCGATGACGACAATTGGGAAATTTACAAATTTAAATCGTGTAAACAACTATACATAAACCTAACTTTCAATTACGTTTAGCATTTTTGTCAATCATATCTAACATTGTCAAGTTCTTGACTTATGTCAGTTATAGACAGGAAGCTACGCTCAAAATTACGGCTATAGGCCAAGTATTAAATATATAAATAATTTAGGTAGTTAATTACAGAATTACAGAACATATCCTATCCGAAAACGAACTACATATCCTGTCCAAAGGACTAAATTTCTCAATTGCACCCAGAAAAATTCCCGCAGAGGAAATTATTAGCTCTGTAGAATCAACGATCCGATATCCACCACAAGAGGATGCCAACTTAATTTGCTTTGAAACAACTAAATATCTCCGACATGCTAAAACTCCTATCAAAAATGTGACAAAGCAAGAAATGACGGCCGTAAAACACCTACGAACAAACAAGGAAATTGTTATACTCCCTGCAGACAAAGGTAATGCGACTGTAATTCTAAACCGTACAGAATACAAAGAAAAGATTAAACAATTATTACAAGACGGTTGCAAATTCTACAAAAACCATTCCAAAAGAACTTAAAACGGAGAAAGTAAAATTTCCCTATTGTAATGTAACACTCCTTGTTGCGGCAACAAATCTGTACTCTAACCTACCTGCGAATGAATGAAACCCTCTTTTGACAGTACCTGACTGTGATAGAGTCGTCTAATGACTGTAGCTAGTGACACCTATGTTGTGTGACCGACATAACCCAAATATTACACTGAGATGGCGTTAACACTGAAAGGTTTGAAATAAAGCTACAGAAGTTATCGACCCTACTTTAATTATTATATGATAATCTGTAAATTAGGATACCAGCAATCAAACATGAATTACAAAAGCAAACAGCGCTGGACTCTTTGGGTTAGAGCTGAGGAAAGAATATTGGCAGATAAAACCCCAACAACCCTGCACTTCTAACTGCTTAAATACACCTCTCCAAGGACGGGGAGACGAACAAACACATTGTGTACTTTTAGTATTACAGGATGTCAACTGTTACTCGGACGTACTACATATGACAACTGAAGAGATGTTAGTGTAGTCCAGCTAGTCTTTACCGGAAGATATCGAGGACGGTTGAGCCATGACTACTTGGCTAAAGTTGAAAGAGGAAAAACACCAGAATCATAAGGACTTTAACTACCAATATTTAACCTCGCACGGCATAATATTTTAGTAAATTCAACAAAGCCTTAGACATACGCTTACTATACAAACCATTAGCAGTTTCCAGCCTGTTTGGTAATATGGTTCACAATGACTAACCTACATACTGTCATTTGCATAAGCACCACTACCAATACATTGACAAAACAAATATTTATAAACAATCATAAACGTATGCTATGATGCTGCCAAGCAAAGGGCACAAATTGAATCGATCACCTCTAATATAGTCATAATGCAAACGCGTTAATAAACGGGGGCATAGCAGAGGTTCGCTGTAATCACATCGTAACAAGCATAAATAAATTTCAGTATTAGTTACCGATAGAAGCATATATCAGATAGCACATCAAACTAACCTGAGGTTAGGTTTTAAAATCGAGACATGAATGATATGCAGTTATAAACGCACAACTAAAAACTGGGAATAAAACATTTACATAATCATCACAAGTTATTAGTACATTGAAAATAAATTATAAAATATGTTGGTAACAAATACATACCAAAATTCAACAGCATAGATTCAAGCCCAGATTCAGGTTCTAAAAACTTTCATAAATGCATATTAACAGAATATATTCAATCTAGTAGGCAAATGTTAAGAATCATTCATTATGATACCATGGGCTAAATAAACGTGCATTTAAATTAAACAGATCAAGTGGATAAAAAATTTCAGACAAAAATGTAAATGACAACTTTAGCGTTAATTCAAATACTGTCTTAAAACATAAACAAAAATAACATCAAATAATTAATCAAGCTTCGATGCAATCAGATAACTCAAAAATTGAATATAATTAAAAACATGTTGATCTTCCATTTTGAAATGCTGAAGCAAAGTCCAGTTAAAGCTTGTCAACTAGATAGAGCTCGCGCTTATCCCCTTCATCCCTATAACGATAAATTCTGCCGTCACGGGGTGCGTTCGGAAACCTGAAAGTGGTTACCGTGGGTGTTTGAAAGATACCTTCGAATATCAAAATGTACACTATTATATTTGCAATAACTATCAACCATTGAGAATCGACTTAGGAAATACTACAGATCACTACATTATATTTAATTTTTCACCATGTATACACGCATAAGCGCATTCTATAAGCACATAAAATGAGATTCCCATGTAAAGACACATACCATTTTCAAAAAACAATGCCCTATCTTAAAGAATACTTTCCTTCATTAATCCATGTGTAAATATTCGTTAGAACACGTTTTATTACCGCAAACAAATCTTATTGTATTTATGAAGCATAAAGACGAAGCCCTCATTAAGTATGTAAATAAATTCCGTGCATTGCATTTATTGCAGAATGATCGTAAAACGAATATAAAATATAAACACAAAAGCCGTTCATCTCAGCCGTGTAAAAATAATTATTCTATACTTTTTAATAACGAGTTATATATCACAAGATATATCATTTAAAACAATAATAAAATATTCATTCTTGTTAAAATACCACTTTATGAGTTTTAAATAAAACGTATCTTTCTTTCAAAGAAGTTAGTTTCGAATTAATTCCATAATTTTCGAATGTCTACCAGAAATGTTCTAAAAGTCATTAAATAAGCTAATTATGTTGTATCTATGAATAAACGCTCCGATTCAAAGAAAGCGCTCCTACCGGAAAAACTATAAAAGATAAGTTAAGCGTTTTAATAGCTCTACGTATAACAGAAAGAAAGAGATAGCAACTGTCCGGTTAGTTTTTTTAGCAAAGAATGGAAGATTTTACGACCACGATAGCTTTACACAATTAGGTCATTAAAACGCGAAAAACCAGGGTAATTGTTATATCACTAGTGACTAATCCTCGGGAATATGACCTAAAATAGAATGGAAAAATTAAGCATTTAGAATTTTAGTATATAAGACGGAAGTAGTTAAGATTCGATTCATTCGGTGTTTTATTCGTGATAACGTCAAGCAACATGTAGATTTAGAGTAAAGATTAATTTTTTAATTTATTTTACCACATGCAACAAATACGTCTCGAGTAATTTGCAATCTATTTTGTCGGAGTTCCACAAGTAACATAGAACTTTGCATAATTATGAAGTGTACTACGGAAATTAAACGATCTTTATCCAAAAAATCTTGGTACAAGAGGAACTGTTAATTTTAATCTATTAAAAATAAATTCACTTTACATGCGGATATTTCTACATTGAGATTGATTGGAAATGGATATTTCAAATAGAACCAGTGAGTATTCAATGCCGTTACTTACAATGCAAATAATATTTTTATAAGCGCTATAAGAGAATTGGACAATACTAATTGTAAGTATAATTTTGTTATGTTTTTTTTGTAACCTTATAGTAAATTAAGAATAAGATTTAAATTTTATAAAAATTACTTGTCAATGGGATGATTTCCAGCAATTTTTGAGGTCAGAGTTTGAGGCATTTTTACCTCTACTAAATTATCTGCCCAACGCCGTTGGTCAATTACTCTGACAAACGGGGTGATAAAAGTATAGGTAAATTAGTCCGATACTTGAAAAAGAATTTTATACCTCACATAGGAGATGTTTGGGTATTGTAATGGTTAGCAAGCATTAGGTGAGGATTATTGTAATTAAGAGTAATCATTAGATAAAAATTTCTGTCTAAGCTTAAGCTGTAAATTGTTCTTATAAGCGTTATTTATATTGAATGTAATAGATTCTTTAGAGAAGGTGTATAAAAGAAAGATGTTTTTGAATGCTTAGAAGACTGTTCATAGATGTTTCACGAAATTTCTGTGTTTCATTTACTTTTGATAATATCCAGGCAATCCAGGCAAAAAAAAAGGACACGTAAAGATAGTAATTTCATATTTTCCCAAGATACAGTATTGATTTGTGGCTCACAACTTTTAATATTTTTACAAAACTTTAAATGCATACGTTAGAGCACAATTTTATTTACTTTTGCGACTTTTGCTGCGCAATATTTGTTGTGTAGCAGTTTTGCAATTCAAATATAATATAGTTATGTAATAATTCGGTTACCTTAAGCTATCGCAAATACGAAACAAATACGTGTAAAGTTTTAAACTATCTACACATTGAAAGAGCAACTGTAAACACAAACATCTCAGGATTATTTCTTACCCGCATTACACAACGTATTTGTTCCATTCGAAAAAGCACTTCTGTGCTAAATGCGACATTCAGTTGTTTATCGGATTAGTAATACGTTAAAAGAAAAACGGTACTTATCTCATTTGATAACACTCTGAATTCAGAGAATAAGTAGCTAGCAACAGCAGTGTGTGATTTTGAACAGTTATACAAAGCTAGGATATATCATACCTATATTAAAAATCCACTATTTCCAATTAAATAAGCTAAGTAAGAATAGTTTCAGGGAAGCCTAAAAATTATGTTTAGCTTCATCTTTGAAAGCTACGAGTATAAATTGCAGGGACATCATTTTCAAGTATGTTTATATAAATGGCGAGCATATTTACGAATAAGTAAGTACAATAAAGGTAATACATATACCCATGAAGCGTGTTAAATGAAAATGAGCCAGCCCTACATATATAAAACCAGATGCGAATCTGTTAAGCGAGGTAGGGTTGGCTATAATCCTTGTTTAATCCACACGCTAGATTTACGTTTCTCAATACATCAAATCTGTCTTTTTCTGTATTTGACAGTTGTGATGATGTAGGTCGTTACGGATTAAGAATCGCCACCCATCAAAATGACTGGTTTAATCGAAAAATCGATTTGACTAATCTTAAACGAGTTTCCAAATCAAAATAATTTCAACCGCTTCTTGGAATATTAAAGCAATTACTTTACGTATAAGTTTTAAGCTTTCAGCGAGACGGAAGCTTAGAATATCCTGAGCGTTGCCAGGATCAGACAGAAATAAATCTCAACAAAGATAAACTATACTTTGGTTAAAACGAAATGTAATGAAAGATCTTAATTCTGCTGTTTCTAGAAAATGTACAAAAAGCAAAAAAAACGGAATTTCGAGTTTTCTATAGTTTTTAGAAATAAAAGAAGTAGGAATCATATAAAATAGGTCTCACTCCTGAACAAAATTTGCCGCTGAAATTATAGATAGGTATATTTTAATTTTTGCATATTGTTGAAGTAATGTCACAGAAAAATAAGCACGCAAACCCCAATAAATTGCACCAACAACCGCATCAAAATGCAGTTTAACTGCCAGAACATCACGCGAGGTCAAAAGTCGCCCCCATCAGCATACCATTATTGGCGCTTTCTGATAAATGAGATTCTCTAAACAGTTAATCGCTAATTAAAATCAAATTAAATTAAAAGTTTTTATTTAAACGAATATTGTTAATATCAGAAAAATGAAACATAATTACAAAAACGAACAGAACTTAATTCTAAGAGCTTACTAAATTGAAAATCACGTTAAATAAATAGGTATATACGTAACTGTATGCTATAAATGTAGAATTTTGTTTTTTTTTGCAAAACATTGTGTCTATTCTGTAAATATTCGGTTGAAATTTAGAGGACTCTAAAATTTTAAGGGCAACTGATATAATGTTTGTGTTCAGTACACAATATTCTGTTTAGAAAGCTTCCTTTAAAAAGCCCATAATTTTAGAGGGATGTTAAAGTAATCTTCTATTGTTGTCATTTATGTTATAGGGATGGCCTTTTTTTGATGTTGACGAATCTTTGAAGAGTTACTCGACAATGAAAAGAAGTAAAATTGAATTGTACTAAAATTGTTAAAGATCTTTCTTTATAATTTTATAGGGTAGAGTTTAGATAATTTCAAAGAACAATAATACAGAAAGAGAAAGACAGATAATCATATAGCGAATTTAATCAGTTGTTCGAATGCTCGATTAGCTAAGCGTAAGAACAGAGATTCTTTGGCTCGAAATAGATCGATTTGAGCAAACTTACCTATTATACAAGTTGCTTCATTTAGCCGCTAGAGGGCTTCAAAAATCGTGAAAAATAT
Organism: Platerodrilus igneus; assembly: GCA_036346225.1. Taxonomy (NCBI): domain Eukaryota; kingdom Metazoa; phylum Arthropoda; class Insecta; order Coleoptera; family Lycidae; genus Platerodrilus; species Platerodrilus igneus. Next base: position 47,664 of record JARFIW010000283.1, on the reverse strand, counting down.
TTGATATTTTAAAATAACTCGAAAACGCGTCGATAAATTTTGACTATTTTTGGGGTGCGAGTTTCTACTTTCAATTGACATCTTTTAATGGTGTACGCAATAATTTTAAAAGCATACGAGTGCCCCAAAAATGATGTATTGTATAAATATCCGACCATTACTTTTTTCCTGTTTATGCAATGACTACCAATTTTTTTTATGAGTAGCCGAGTAGACGAGCGGTTTGACAGAAAAAAAGTAATTTCAAATGTCTGTTTTTTTACTTTTATTTCATTGTTTTGTTTATTTTTTATGACTATCATTGAAAATTAACAGCGCGGTACAAGTGTTGGACCATTACAATAAATTTTCAAAATGGCCGCCATTTTCTTCAATACACAAAGTAACACTTCGTAAGAAGTTTAACTGAACCCTCTGCATTGTTTGTGCATTATTTTTTAAAGAGTTGGTTGCATTTAAAATTTGTCTATACAATTCTTCTTCGCTATCAAGTGGAGACGAATAAACCTTAGATTTTAAGCTACCCCACAAAAAATAATCACAGGGCGTCAAGTCCGGCGATCGCGCTGGCCAATTTGTAGGAGCATCATATCCCCTTCCGATCCATCGATCCGGATATTTTTCGTGTAAATGTTGTCGAACAGCTAGAGTAAAGTGGGGAGTAGCACCATCGTGCATGAACCACATGTCTTGGCGAAGTAACAATGGCAGATCTTCCAATAAATTCGGCAATGTTTGTTGTAGCAAGTTGAAGTAATTGTCTCCGTTTAATCGATTTGGTATCACAACAGGACCGATAATAAAATTATCAATAACTCCAGCCCAGACAATAATCTTAAATTCATGTTGATAGTGAGTCACTTTAGTTGTATGAGGATTTTCTACAGCGTAAACATGTTCATTATGTATGTTAGTAATACCAGATCTTGTAAAAGAAGCTTCATCTATAAATAAAATTTTGCGACTGAAATTTGCATTTTGAATTCTCTGAACTTGAATAAATTGACAGAAAGCTAGACGTCTCTCAGGATCGATAGGCAAAAGGTCTTGTACCTGTTGTACGTGGTATGGGTGTAATAACTGTTCCTTTAAAACGTCATGAACAATTCTTTTAGGAACTTGTGGTTCAAATCCTAAGCGTCTGGTGCTTATTTTTGTGTCTTCTTCAACTCTATCCAAAATTTGTTCCTCCAGATCCGCAGTTCTTGTGGTACGTTCACGTCCTCGATCCGCATTTCTTGACTGAAAGCTACCATTTTCACGAAGACGTTTTTCAATATTTGCGAATGTTTGGTGGTTTGGAATACGGCGATTAGGAAATCTTTCCCTATAGACTCTGGCGCTTTCACGACCATTGCCTTGACAAAATCCTAAAACCAAAAGCATATCCACCTGTTTGTTGTTTGTGTAAGTACTCAAAATGTAAGATGAAAGATGCAAACTTTTATTGAATTAAGCAGAAATTCACGACTTGACAGGTAAACTGAGATTAAATGACAGTCAAATTAAATAACAAATAAAAAGCAAAGCCAACTACTAAACTATGCTTTTTGAGTTGCCCCATTTTATACTTAATGCAGCAATGATGACGATAGTATGCAGACATCTGAAATGATTTTTTTCTGTCAAACCGCTCGTCTAATCAAAATTTTACAAGAGACAGAAAAGTTTCCAAATTAAGTCGGCTACTCATAAAAAAAATTGGTAGTCATTGCATAAACAGGAAAAAGGTAATGGTTGGATATTTATACAGTACATCATTTTTGGGACACTCGTATGCTTTTAAAATTATTGCATACACCACCAAAAGATGTCAATTAAAAGTAGAAACTCGCACCTCAAAAATGGTCAAAATCTATCAACGCGTTTTCGAGTTATTTTAAAATATCGAATATTTTACACGATTTTTGAAGCCCTCTAGCGGCTAAATGAAGCAACTTGTATAATAGGTAAGTTGGCTCAAATCGATCTATTTCAAGCCAAAGAATCTCTGTCCTTACGTTGTACACGTATTTTCCGGACACCCTGTATATATTGCATATACCTCACCCCGTACTTTTATTTATTATTTTACATATACATTTAAAATTGTTCATAAAGCGTACCCGACAAAATTCGAAGTTTTAATAATAATAAGAACGACTGAAAGATATTAGGTTAGTTCTTACTGATGGTTGTTTGAAAATGATATTCTTATTGTAAATAAAGATTTTGAAAATTTCTTTAGCTATTAAGACTCAAACTATATTACGTTATTTTTTTGCAGCGCATTTAATTATTAAAATAATTAAATAACATTACCCAAATTCAACGAATACACAAGGAATAGCGGTCAACATCTATGTCGTCAGCAGCAGGAGTAACGTATAAAATAAACCACGGCTAGACTCTTGCGGGAGTGAGGTGGGATTTGCCTAATATCGCCACTACCATATAATGCCGACTGATAATAATGGTCTATGAGAGCGTTTTCTAAATTGATACTAAATGCCTCCCGCGAACCCAATCTAGGAAAATTCTCAAGTTCTAAATAGATATCAAACCGACACATTAACAGACAACACCACACGGTAATAACAACTATATATTAAACATCTTAGTGTATTTTTAGTAATGAAAAATCTAAACGGTATGTAATTACACTTTAATATAATTTACGGTTGAAATGTAAGTAATGATGTATTGTAAATATTTTAGTTGGGGCGGCAAGATTAGTAAAACCAATATTCGCCGGTAGTTTAATTTACCCTTATATATTATTTTTAACTTATTATACTGACAGGGACGCTGGCGAGTACTACCGGACGGGCATAACGATTGTATATATTTCAAAGGGAACAATTCCTTAAATCAATTTCAAATTAAATAAATGTTATAAATACTTATGGTTGGTTGGGACCGTGTCATTTTATAAACTAAAGTCGCCGTTTTGCCCACTTTTGTAAGGGGCTTCATCAGGACAGGAAAAGAAAATAAATAATAAAGTAAAAAACAATAATAAAGATAAGAATGATAATATAAAGTAGACAAGTTAAAGTGTAGAGTACAGACTCCTGAACTAGCAGACTCACTAGCCTATTCAAATCCAAAAGGTGTCTTGTGGCGAAGTAACTGACGAAAGTAGCGAAAGTGGTAGTTTATATAGAGCGAGAACTTGATGCATGAGTGATCATGAATAGAGAGGAGTGTCGTAGCGGATCAGTGAACGTCACGGTTCCGCTGTTGTGAACATAGGCTTGTTTTTCAAATGGGGGAAATCTAGTAGCCGTTGTCTTTGTTTAGATTATTAGAATTTTTATTGATTTCTGTGGATTCTCTAATTTTTCTGTTGTAGAAAAATGGAATTCTGGCAATTAGTTTCGTCTTGTCAAAGTTAATGGTATGGCCTATTTCATGCTGGTGTTCGGTCACCGCTGAGCGATTGTGCTGGCTTGTTCTTAAGTATTGCTTATTCTCGTTTAGTCTAGTCTGTACTGACCGTCCTGTCTCCTTTGTATACGCAAGTGCACGTTAAGTGTCGCGAAGTGTTCCTTTAAATTCCTCTACCGTCCTTTAATTCCCTAATAATATCTTTCGTGCTTCCTAACGCTATAGGTTCAACAACTCACTTTGCTGCCAGAATCTGAAGAAACGGACCTTCACAAAACTCTGATCTACCTGAAAACGTCAACGCTAATTTCCGGCTGAAACCATTAGCGAAGGAGGCCTTGGCTATAGTATTAGTCAAGGTAAGTCCTTTGTTTAGTTTTTAATGACTTCCTTAGCATGTGATTTTGTAACAGTTTGACGACATTAATTTGCGGCCAAATTTGGGGCGGAATAAATTACGCCCGGGGTTAGCGTAATAATTGACCCCAAACGAAGATCGCAATAATTCGTTTTTGACCTCTTACATAAAGCGTTTGGATACAGTGGCGTAACTACACCCCTGCCAGCCCCCGCTATGCGGGGGCCCCAAGTGCAAGAAGGCCCAAACGATAATAAACTCAACTTATTCATCTTCAACGTATTTGGCAGGTAAGAAACGGTCAAGAAAATATTGCAGATAATTCAGAAACCGCAGGTTAACGAACGTTTTCTTGATGTTACTACTAGGAACTGCTGAAATACAAGAAATAATAATTAAGATAAATACTGAACACCACCTGCAGCCTGCATCCTTTCTTCTTTCTATCCGTTCTGTCCTATTTTGTAAGGGTTAATAAACAGATGAAAGAGACTGTAAACTTTAATAACAAAGATGTCTATATTATTCTTAAGTGATAAGTTGTATAAAGTGGTAAAGCATTATTAAACGACGTATAGTAGGGTTAGTTTGGTTTGTGGGATTTTAAATAGGAATAAAAGGGCTATTGTCTGTACAGTACAGATTCACAGGATGGCAGGTAGCTTAGTAACCTTCGCTTTCTAGAAATATAATACTAGAAAGAAATTCATTTTGTGGTTTCTAGTCAGCTGGTTGCAACGTATTTGCATTAGCTGCATTATATATAACGGAAAGGAAGTAAAAAAGCATTCCAGTACGTTTTACTCAATAGTGTTGTGTTCGTATTACAGGAGGTCTTTCATATTTAAACGTAAGTATTTATATCTATTTTTTATTAAACTACTATTGATTTGATCATAGTTGAAGTCGCGCTGAGAAATACATATAAATAAATCTTTAAGCATTCAATAAAAATCATTTATATTTTGTTAATTAAAGCATTTAAAGCAAAGTATGTATGTGTTATTTGTAATTTCAAAAGGCTTTTAAATAATTATTACTTATCTAATTACATTATAATTAATTTCATTCAAAATTGCAGGAAATAATATACAATGAGCACTACAAGCGGCGCTGCAAAAAACGAAAAAGGAAACTATTGGAAGAATCAAAGAGCAAGATTCCAAAATAAGTTCCTTTTTACTTCTAAAGAGTCCGAAAAACAAGAACAATCTATGAAAGAAATTGGGCTTTCGACAGTAGCATCTACTAGTTCCGCTACAGACGAACAGCAGTCGTCAACAATTTTAAAAACTCTCACCAAGGGCGCAAGTACATCACATAATGACGGCCGCGATAGAAATTTGGAACTAGATACCACTACAATTACAGAGGTAAATGTGAGTAGTACTTTTCACTTAATGAACTATCTATGGATCTGACGAAAGAATATCCAACCGATTTTGCACATTTTTAAAAATCAATGTTTTACAACATGACAATTTAAGAAAAGAAATAATTAATTACGGATTGTGTAGACCAGATGGTGCGTTTCCTAAAGATAATAAAAATAGAAGTTTTTCAGTTCACTATTATTACTTAATAACTGCAAGCGAAAATAAAAGCAATACGTTAAACTTACCACACAATTCAAATGGGTGGTTGTGTTATTCTAAATTAAAAATTGTGTTTATTGTCAACCATGTTGGCTGTTTGCTTCAGTAAGGTCGAGTTGGACGACCGGAATTAATGATTGGCAGGGTTTATCAAAAAAATTAAAGAGCATTTGCTTGCTCAATCTCATTTAACTTGTTGTTTTATTTACGATATGTGGAAAAAAATTATACCATAGATAAGAAAGATACTCTACTATTAAAACAAGAAACTGAATTTTGGAAAAATGTTTTACACAGACTTTTCAATGTTACTTTAACACTATCCCAGCGCATGCTGTCATTTCGAGGACATAGAGAAAGTTTTCTGATTCAAAAGACAGTTACAACGGTAATTTCTTAAGTTTAGTTCATTTAATTAGTAACTATGATCCTATATTACAAAAGTGCTTGAACGACCCAAAGGTTCAATTAAATATCTTTCCCAAAATTCAAAACGATATTATTAATACTTTAAGCGCACACTTAAAAAATATTTTATTAAATAAAATTAGATCCGCTCCTTTTTCTCAATCATAATAGACACTACACAGGATATAACTAAGATTGATCAATTAAGTAAAATTGTAAGATATATTGATTTTAAAAAGACAGCTTGGGAGAGGTAACCAAAATAGATATTTGTGAAACTTTTGTGGGTTTTACAAAGTAGAGTCCCAATCTGCTGAAGGACTATGTAATACTATATTAAGCAATTTAACCAACATGCAATTAGATATAAATAAATGTAGAGGGCAGGGCTACGATGGAGCTAACGTTATGAGCGGTACGTATTCTGGCGTGCAAAGAGAATTTTAAACATAGAGCCTGCAGCCTTATATATGCACTGTAGTGCCCATAACTTAAATCTAGTCATAAATGATGCCGTTAAAGGTATAAAAGAAATAGAATCGTTTTTCTACTTTTAGAAAACATATATACATTTTTGCTAATAGTATAGTAAGATGGAATTGGCTTTCTGTTTTTAAAGAAAATTTCACACAATTGAAACGCTTAAATCCGACACGTTGGGCGGATCGAGTAAAATCTTTAGCTGCCATAAGAATTCGGTATAAAGATATAGTAATGTCTCTTAATAAAATTATTATGATATCAAAAAACAGATGAACGAAATGACGCAAAGCAAATATTAACTAGCATGGATAATTTTAATTTTATTTTTTAAGTATTTTTAAGTCAAATTCTAGAAGAGCTTAACAAGCTCTCACAAACTGCTCAGAGTGAAAAGGCGAATATTAATCAGATAACTCTCTTATTACAAAAACTTTAAAATTTTTCAAGGAAACAAGAAATAACTATTCCAACATCAAGGAGGAAGCAGCGAAAGTTGCAGGGCAATGGAATATTAAACCGGAATTTATAAAAAAAGGCAACCAAAAATAAAAAGCATTACGATGAATTATCCAATGATTATCGATTTAATGATGAAGAATTTAAATTTAAAATAAATGTATTTTATCGCGTAATGGATATTATAATTTCACAGCTGTCGAATCGTTTTAAATCGCTTTTTCATGTAAACGAAAAGTTTAATTTCTTAGAACCTAATGTATTTTTGAATTTAACTGCAGACGATATTTTATCTAAGGCAAAACAATTGCAAAAATTTTACTACAAAGATTTAAATGATGCTATAGGTATAGAACTTACTACACTCAAAAATAATAGACTTATTTGTGATGAATTAAAAAATGTTAACGGTATCTTACAATTTTTAGAATATCTAGTACTTTCCAAATCTACAGGTTCTAGCAGTTTTCCAAACACCATAACAGCCTTAATGTTATACCTAACTTTACCCGTTAGCGTTGCAAGTGCGGAGAGATCTTTCTCAAAATTAAAATTATTAAAATTATCTTAGGAACCGCACTTCACAAGATAGATTAGACGATTTATCCCTCTTAGCAGTAGAACATGACACTGCCAAAATATGAATATAGAGGATACAATAAACGCGTTTGCAGCAAAACATGCAAGAAAAACAAAATTTTGAATTTGATTTGGAATGTCTGCTAGCTCATAGGTTTTTACTGTATCAAATTTTAGGTGTAAATAATTTTGTGCGGCGTATAAATATGTAGATTTAATATTAATTAACTTATAAGTTTGAATTTATGTAATTTGGTTTTATAATTAATAAAGCACTTGATTAATATAGTATATGTATTTAATTCTATACTGCTTCCTTCTCTACATGTACTATAATTTAAAAATATGGCTAAATATAAGCTAGTAAAAGTAATACATTTAAAGAGAGCCCACTTTAAAATTTTTGCGGGGGGGCCCAAAAATCGTAGTTACGCCACTGGTTTGGAATATTTGTTCTTAGGATTTAGGTCAACCTAACTCATGGCCTTTACTATTTCATATTTTTTTTTTTAATTCAAACGTTTCGGTCTTACACAAGGGTCTTTTTCAATGGCTCACAAAGCTATAAATGAAATTTACCTATACACTACATTAACTCATCCATTGTTACTACTTACTCTATTTATTTTGAACTAGGAATAATCTTATTCTAATCTAGGCTTAATTAATTAATATGTATATCAGTATTTTTAAAACTGTCGTAATCATTACTTAAAACCAAGCATTCTGCTTTTTGTCGATATTTAAAATTTAATGTTACATATAGTATAATAATCATCTTGATCGAACAAAGTCTTGTCTACTATTAGATCTTTACTATTTTTCACCCGTACAACTACCATTTGTATTATATATACATAAGCTGATTACATTATCATTTATTTACAATTTCGTAAATAAATGTACAGGATGATTCACAACTTCAAACAAATATTTTAACTGATGCTTAAGAATTGCCCATAGAATGGTATTAACGCAAAAAAGCATATTTTTTAAGAACTAAAAGTTGAAACGAGTGCATTTAGGATACATATAAAAATTAGGGATGCGACTCACCACATGCTGTCATTGAAATTCCTTGGTGGGTGTAACCTACGATATAGGATTTATATTGTATGACAAACCTATCGTAAAAGTTTATAGTTTATAGTATTTGTGTGTTTTATTAAATGCAATACTAATGACACCGACCGACGCTTTAAATAATATTTATGTGTTAATCATTAGTAAACTGCATTTTTTTTAGTTCCGATACTTTACAGGTAGCAAGCCTGTAATACACTACTATACAAGTTAGTAGCACAGGAATGGCACTTGCAATTCCTCTTTGGTTAAAAATACTCAATAACCACAGTCATAAATTTAAAAAGATCAAATAACAATAAGCATTTGTTGGTACCCAATAAAATTCGTTGTTGAATGTTTATTCAGTTCCAGCTTTAACCTACTTTTGTTTTCTGTGAATTTTAATTTCGTAAAAATCCTCAAAGATTTTGCTTTTGAAAGTAGTGTCTTACAAGCTCGCTCCCTGTAAAGTACAACACCCAATGTTTGTAATGAACCTCAAAAAATTCAGTTTACCAACATTATTTGAAGCCTCCCGTCAGTGTCATCAGCAACGCTAATAATAAAATACATCAATTTGTAGGTTTGTAAAATTTAAACAACAGACCGTAAGCTTTTACGATAGGCTTTGTAACGTGCATTTTTGTACCTTAACATTTTATGCTTTTCCCAATTAGTAAATACATTGTTTTTGGATCGCTGTTTGTATCAAGTAAATACTTCAGAATAATTCAGAATTGTATGCAATTTAACTCGTGTGTATTAATTAAAGATAGATAAATTGAAGTTTGATTCTCATTAATAAAATGTTAAACAGTTTGTAATTAATTATAGATTGCATCGTTCTTGTCTGGCCGTCGTATAAATTTTGTTCTTTATGTGAATATACAAGTCTCTAGATAATAGGCGATAAGCGGTAATAACAACGAGTTTAAAATAAATAGATTAGAGTGAAGAGTTGTAGTTCGTTCTTGGTTCCTATGCATTAATTACGTTGAAAAATACGGTTTCTTCTTTGCTTTTGATAATAGTGAGAATTAATGCGGGACTGTTTCTTTTTGCCTTCATGAACAAGCACGACGCGATTTTAGTTGTATATTACCTGTAGGCGGTGTAGTTCTGATCACATTGAAAAAAAAGATGCTTTTATAGTCGAACGTGTTTGACGTGCTTGTTTACGGAACATTGTTTTAGTGATACGCGTTGCTCTACAAATTGTTTGTGTTGCTTTTCGGTTTGAACTAAAAGTAGTAGATCTTGTTAAACTCGAGGCACGTGTGCTTACGGAACATTGGACGGACGGTGTTATTTGCTTACGCGCACTTTACTAGTTTGTGGTTTTTAGTTGTTTGTCTTGTGAAATAATAGTCGTAGAACTTGCTAAACTGACCGATTCTTTCTTTAGGATTAATGTGTGTGCGATCTAGTCTAGTGTCCCTTTGTTTTATCAGATTAGCGCATACTTTGGATTATTTAAATACAGTGATACTGTAGTTTCTGAATTTTCTAACAACAAAGAATCTAAAATAGATCATTGCTTGCGCGAGTTTCGTTGTTTGCGGAATATAACAGATTGTCGGTTTACAAAGGTATTGGTTGAAGTTTCTCACTGCTTTTTGGAGGTTTATGAGAATAATATACATTTAATCCCAGTTGAAATTAAACTAGTGCTACAGAATATTTCGAAATTATTGTCTTCGAAAATAGAATTACCAAGAAATTTATCAATGCTACATAGTTCCATCAGCATGATAAGGTTTGCTGCTAACACCAGTGATTAGTGATTAGTGTAAAGTGTAAGAAATTCCATCAACACCCTCACAGGCAAGGGTGAAGTGCTTCGTTAGTGCAGAACATCGTGAATCCCACACTTCAATTGTAAGGAAGCGTTACTGAAGGACCTTTTGTAAGTTGAACTATTTCATACTTGTTATTACTTTAAATATCTATCCGTTGCTTTGCCATATCTTTGTCGTTCTGATACCTTTTACAATAGACTTGCATGCTATTTTAAAACATAAGAAAAAAAAAGAAAGAAAGAAAAATCAATACTACTGAATTACTCATACCAATTGTGTCGTATCTATTTATCTTTTGGTAACATTTTATCTGATTTATGTTTAATTTGTTGTGTGAGGAAACGTTTCTGCTACTCCCCAATATTACCTCACTTTGTACTAAAAATTTTTATATTGCTTTTACCATTGTTATATTATAGAGATTATCCAAACAGTTCTTTTTTTTTACATTCTACAAGGTACTGAATAATTTTAGACTTATCATTGCTGCTATGCTTATTCTTTTTTTTCAGGTTTGCTTAACTATTTTTCTTGCAGGTATTATCACTAACTCCTTACCGCCATATACATCATATGTTAGTCTGCTTTCTACAACCCCCCCTTAATCTCCGATTGAGCCCGGTCATTTCTTGATATCTTTGTGTTACGCATGGCTACGAGCCAACGTAGCATAACTTTGGCGCATGAACAGGGACTGCCACGAATTACGTAACGTAACAGCTTGTCATACAGCATAAACATTATACCGGAGGTCACCTACCAAGGAACTTTAATTAGAGCATGTAGTTAGTTGTTTTCCAACCTTCACATGTACCCTAAAAATATCCGGTTAAATTTTGATCCTTATTTTTTTAAGAAATAATATTTTATGCGAGTTAAAGTTCGGGCCTTTGGAGCTGGTTTTTAAAAACTTCGATACTTTAACAAATTTATTTGAAATTAAAATTTAGATAACTTGTACATAATACTAAAAAATAATTATTGTACTAGTGAGTAGCTTGAACAACGAAGTATGGAGTTCGAAGACTGACTGCCGGGCATTGAGCTCCCGTGCTTTTTATAATAACCTGCCCCTCACACGGTTTGTGGGAACTTGCAGATCTCATGTCTGCTTTACACTTTGTTACAATGTATCAATCTTAATTCTAAGTAATTGCGGTCTGTTGACCGCCTGTGATCTGCCACCTGCAGTATCACTGCCCTCACGGATGCAAAGTTGCATGTCCGTTCTCATGAACTGTCGATAACCTCTCTGGGTTATCCTTGTGTTACAATGTTGCATTGAACTTATACTTTTACTTAATAATTTCTAATAATTCCTATTAGATTCAATATATCAATATATATAGGTAATTGGGGGATACATAACTCCTCCCACCGTAAATGAAAAATTAAGGTTTTCTTAATATTTAAATACATAAAATACATTATTCAATTTCATTTAAAATTCATTGTTTCTAAGGGTATACTTATTGTTTCCTTTTTTCTCTTTGTTTCCTTAAATCTAGAACTGTTTCCTTCATTCTTATATCTAAGGTACATTTTGTAAAATACATACATAATTACAAAATTATTAAAATGATTAATACAATTGTCCAAACACTTATATTATTATAATGTAACTTTGGCGTTTTGAGTTCATTTAATTGTTCTTTATAACTTTCCACTAATTTCACGGCGTGATTGAGATCGTCTAAGTCTAGATGCTCTAGCTTCATAGGTTTCTTGATTAATTCTTCGTCTTCTTGTTGTATCTTGAATTGTAGTTTCGGTAGGTTTGCAAGTTTCTTTGTTGCTATGGGATCTTGGTAAACTCTGATTACTTCATCTTTCAATTTCACATAACAATCTTCTTTGAGGGTAATTAGTTTGCTTCCGATTAATGCTTGGTTATTTTCATCTTGGTTGCAGTGGATGGTTGCTATTACTTCTGTTGGGAAAATGGCTATCCATTTGTTATCTGTAACTTTTTGAATTTTCATATTAGTTATTTGCACTTGTTTGGTTTCACAGTTTTCGTAATGATTTGAGAATTTTAATAGTTGTACTTCACAAGGTCTGTTTTCTTGAATGGTTGTTGTCGTCATCGATTGACATAAATATTGGTTTGGTGTTACTTCAGTACATTTTTCGTTTGTATAACCATATCTCAGTTCATTTAGGGATAGGAATTTGGTTTTGGGTATGATTACTTGGTATGTGCTAGTAACTTTTGTTGGCAAAGCAAATAAATGATAATAATTATAATTGTTACTTTCTACTATTGGAATTTTTATTAAAAATATCTTAATGTTGCTAAAATTTGTTACATTAAAGTAAGGGTTGATATTATTTGAGTAAATATTGTAATTTTGTATACTGCCTAGTTTATTGGTAGTATACCGGGGTTGTTATATATATATATATATATATATATATATATATATATATATATATATATATATGTTATTATTTGGTTGTCCGTTCTACCTGGGTGGAGGTTGACGGTAAGGGTGATGACTGTCCATCTGAAATTACAGGGTGTCTTAGGTTTTCAAATGAATGTACTTTGTTATTTTACCGTTGTCTACTACTGCTATGTTTTTATCTGATATTTTCTTAATTTTAAATGGTCCTAAATTTCTGGGTGCTGTTTTATGTCGCTTGCTTTGAAAGTTTTTCTCATACACGGTTTGTCCTATTGAAAATTTATTTGAGTCGGTATTTTTATTTCGGGTTGTGGTGATACGTTCTTTATCGTTTTCTAATTTATCTTTTACCTTGTCGTAAGTTATTTTTAGTTTCTGTTTGTGGTCTTTCGCATATTGTTGATATACTTCCTTGTTGTAGTGTATGTCATAGGGATTTCGTGAATTGAATGTCCTAATGTTAATTCTAAGGGCATAAAATTTGTTGATGAGTGAATTGTGTTATTATAGGCGATTAGTGCGTATGACATTAAATTGGTTATATGTTCCTTTTTATAATTTATTCTTAATAATCGAATTTGTTCTAACAGGGTTAAATGTAGTCGTTCAATTAGTCCGTTTGATTCAGGGTGGTTTTCCGTTATGAAATGAATTTTTATTTTGTGTAGTTCTAAAGTGTTTTGTATTGTCTCATTTTTAAATTCGCTACCATTGTCTAAAGTTATTGATTCGGGTGTTCCGTAAAATGTGAAATATTGTAAAATCCTTGGGTCACGTCGATGCTATTTTTGGATGTGATTGGTATGACTGGGCCTATTTTTGTGAATGCGTCTATAATTGTTAGATAGTTTTGCGCTTCTACTACTAGAGTATCGGCATGTAGTTTTTGAAATGGTTTGTCGGGTGTTTTGGTTAACATTAAAGGTATCTTTGGGGGTTTCCTGTCGTATTTCGCTCTGTCACATAGTTCGCATTGGTTAATAAAATCTGTGGTCAAGTCCTTCATGTCTTTAAAATAATAACGTCTTATGAGTTGTTTTATTGTTTCGTTAATTCCACGATGGTTGGTTTTTCCTTCGTGTTGATTTCTAATTACATCGTTTATTTCGTCAGGGTCGTCTAGTGTTATTAGTTTTCTAGTACATCTGATGAGTTCAGGTCCAGAGTTGTTGAATAGTTTAATGTATAATTCTGAAAATCTTTGGTATAAATGTTCGGTGTTGAAATAAAATAAAATCGTTTTTCTCGGGGTGTATTCTTTTAAAATTTTAATTATTTGTTCCTCGTTGTCATCTTTAGTTATTTGAATTTGATATATCTTTTGTTATCTACTTTTGTATATTTTACTGGATTGGGGTTATTTAAAACTTCTGTTATTATAAATTGGTTGGGTTTCATATCGATTGCTTCGTTTAAAATTTTAATCGCGTTTTTGGTTCTTCGTTTTGTGTCGAATGTATCGTGTCGATCTCGTCTGGATCTTCCCTTATTTCTGCTTCGTCTACGTTTCCTATAATGGATTCCGTTTCTAATGCATTGAGTTGATTCTACTTAAAGCGTCTACGTTGTTGTTATAAATTCCTTTTATATATAATTTCGTAATCATACTCTTCGAGTCTGATTCTCCATCTTTGTAATTTTGAATTTGGTTCTTTCAGTTTGCATAACCATACTAGTGGTCTATGATCGGTATATGTAAAATTTTCTTCCGTATAGGTAAGGTCTAAAATATTTTGTTGCCCAAATTATGGCTAATAATTCTTTTCTATGGTACTATATTTTGTTCGGTTTCATTTAGGGTTCTGGATGCGTAGCTGATGGGTTTATCGCTACCTTTTCCTTGGCTCAATACTGCGCCTAATGCTACATTCGATGCGTCTGTCGTCAGTATAAATGGTTTTGTCTGGGTATTCTAATACAGGGTGATTCGTTAATATGTTTTAATTTTGTCTACGGCTTTAATAAATTCCGGGTGTGTTCAATTTTGTTTCCTTTTTAAACAATTTGTCAGGGTTTGGTTATCTGAGCGTAACCTTTAATGAATTTGCGGTAGTAACCACTAAGTCCTAGAAATCCTTTAATTTCTTTGTTTGTTTTTGGTAATGGGTAATTTAGAACTGCATTTGTTTTGTCTGGATTTGGCATTACTCCTTGGGGTGTTATTACATGTCCTAAAAATGATACTTCTTTTTGTAAGAATTCACTTTTGTCTAATTGTACTTTAAAATGTGCTTGTCTAAGTCTTTCAAATACTTCTTTCAATCTTTCTATGTGTTCTACCAATGATGTGAATAAACTATGATGTCGTCAAGGTATACAAGGCATTTTTCATTGTGTATTCCTCGTAATATATTGTCCATGACTCTCTGGAAAGTAGCGGGTGCGTTCTTTAATCCAAATGGCATTCGTTTGTACTCGTAATGTCCTCTAGGTGTGCTGAAGGCTTTTTGATATGTCTTTTCTTCCATCTCTACCTGATGGTATCCTGATGCTAGGTCTAATGTTGAAAAAATATTGGCATTTGCCTAATTTGTCTAAAATTTCGGTTATATTTGGTAGTGGATATTTGTCATCTACCGTTTTTCATTTAACTTTCTATAATCTATTACCATTCTGTACTTTCTCTTCCGGTTGCGTCTAATTTCTTAGGTACTATTAACACGGGGCTGCTCCATGGTGAATTGGAGTGCTGGATTATGTCTTGGTCTAATAAGTCTGCTACTTGTCTGTCAGCTTCTTCTTGGCTTGCATGAGGTAGTCTATATGCTTTTGTAAAGATTGGTTTATTGTCTGTTAACTCGATATTATGTTTTACTGTGTTGGTGAATGTTAATGGTATTCCTTCACAATGGAATATGTCTCGGTATTCAAAACATAAGTTTTAATTGCTCTTTCTTCTTCTTGATTGATGTCGGTATTAAAGCGGATGTTAGTTAAATTTTCTCTTAACATTTCGTCATGTTCTATTGGGTTGTAATCGTTTTCTAAATTTTCGTCTATTTCCATTTCGTTAAAATTTAGTTCTTCTACGTTAATTGGGTCTGTCAATGATAATTCTACGGGATAGTCGTTTGAATTTAATATTGTTGTGGTTGCATAATTATCTTTTATTTGCACTAAGGCAGTTGGGGTTTCTACCCCTTGTTGAAATGTCATATGATTTATTATTCCTAAATTTTGTTAGATTTTACTGGGATTTTATTTTCTTTCCGTTCGGGGTTCTATAGTGTATTTTTGTTCAATTTGTGTGTTTTGAAATTTAATTGGGATTTTTCCGTATTTTGTCCTTAATAAGCGATTTTTAATGTCAATGTTGGCTCTAATTTTCTTAGAAGGTCCATTCCGATTAATCCGTCATATTTGTCGTTAAATTCGAATACACAAAATTTATGTTTCATTTTAACATTAAATGTTCTCGGTAAGGGTATATTGCTACGAATTGGTGTAGTGTTGTTTGATGAGCTGTTTTAATTTTAAATGGTTCTCTTTCTACATAATCTAAATAATGTTTTGTACGGTTCTGGGGCTAATTAATGTTTTAGATGATCCGGTGTCGATTAATAGTTTGAATTTGGGGTATTTCTATGTATGGTAATACTAAGTGATTTATGTTATTTAAGTTTATTAAGTTTGGTTGTCTATGAATGGGTCCATTTGAAAATTTGAGTTCGAGTTTTCTTCGTCGTACTCCTCGTAAGTTTCGTATTGTTCGTCACGTTCGTAAGTTTCTGCATGGTTTGATTCATTGTTCGTAGGTGTCTCAATGTAATTATTCTGGTCAGTGTCAAATTTTTCTATTTCTTGATGGAATAATTCTTCCGATGTAAAATTACGTTTCTGATGAGGGTTTGGTCGGATATGTGTTATCTTTGTATGTTGTCTGGTGTTACCAGATGAGGTATCCATTGGTGTTGGTTTGTAATAATTATTAGGGTTGTTATTATTAGTCATTGGTGTATTTCTATTAGGGTTTGCGTTGAATGCTGGTCTTTGTTGGTTTAGGTTTTGATTAAATCTTGGTTGGAATGCGGGTTTCGTAAAAGTTGGGTTAAACGTTGGTTTTGAAAAATGTTTATATTGATTATTAAAATTTGTATTGTAGAAGCTTGGGTTATTAATTCGCGGTTGATTTGTTTGTGCGTTAAAGGGTGTGAATTTTTGTTGAGGGATTGTTTGTCTTGTAGCTTGTATGGTTTTTATTGGTGAATAACTTTTATTTGCGTTGGGATTGTATAGTCTGTTGCGGTAATACATTACATTTTCTTCTTCTATTACTAGGTTTATAGCTTCTTCTAGATTTTGGGGTCGTTGGAATCTGATTTTATCCTATAATTGTTCTGATAAAACGTTTATATATGTGTCCAGTGCCATTTCGTCATACATTTTGTTTTAAATGTCTAACGTTTTGATCGGGTTCTTCGATTTTTAATTTTGTTAAAATTAAACTTCTCACGTCTTGGCATTTCATTCCGAATTGGTAGGGGATTGATTGTGTTCCATTCTAAGGTTTATTAGGTCTCGTACCAGGCATTTTATGTTACGTTGGTCTCCAAAATATGCAATTAGTAGCTGTTTAAACTCCTGCCATTCCTGTAAATCGTCCCTACTGGCGATTAAGGTTAGTGCCCTTCCGGTTAGTTTACTTATTACCAAGCGTATAAGCAATGAATTTCTTTGGTCATCTCCGGGTTTGTAGAAGGTTTTTAGGAACATTTCGGCTGCTCCAATGAAATTTGAGATGGGCCTGTGTGCCCTCAAATGTCTGTATTGTCTCTAAATAGAGTCGCATGTCTGTGTTACTCATGTTGGTTAAGGGTTGTTTTCGATTTTGGGAAATTTTAAAAAAAAATTATTTTTTTTTGAATTAAGCTTTATTTCGATATTTGTATTGTTATTTTCGCTTCGGATTTACTAATTTTCCGTTTGGGTTGTGAAATTTCAAATTTTGTAAAAATTGGGGTTGTTTTTGCTATTTATAGCGTTAATTATGCTTGGGATGTATTAATTTTCCTTTTAGATTGAATAACTTTGAGTATTGTAAAAATTGATGTTGATTTAGCTATTTGAAACGTTAATTTTGGTTTTGGTTTGTTAATTTTTCATTTAGATTGGGTAATTTTGAATTCTGTAAAAATTGGGGATGATTTTCCTATTTGAAACGTTAGTTTCGGTTTGGGTTTATTAGTTTCCAATTAGATTAGGTAATTTCAAATTTTTGTAGAGATTGAGATTTATTTTGCTATTTTTCAGCGTTATTTTTTGGTCAGCATTTGTTAATTTTACGTTTGGATTGCGTCGAGTTATTTTTAAAATCGTAGTCGCTGTTATTTCTATTTAATTACACAGTGCGGTGATGTACTTGTGAGATCTGCATTCAATAATGTTGAATTTAATTACCGTAGTCTTGGATTTGCTTGTTTTTATGCAGCTTTTAATTTGTCTTGTATTCTGCTTCTTAAGGAATCTGAAATGGATGGGTTTATTCTCGCTTAGCGTTGTTTTAGTTAAATTCTGTTGATTTGTAATTAATATTCTTTCCGTGGGTTTTACTGAGTTGCGTAAACGTACAGTTCGTCTGTCTTGTGTTCTACTTATAACTTAAGGTTAATTACTCCTGCACCTTATG
This sequence comes from Platerodrilus igneus, assembly GCA_036346225.1. NCBI lineage: Eukaryota > Metazoa > Arthropoda > Insecta > Coleoptera > Lycidae > Platerodrilus > Platerodrilus igneus. The sequence continues at coordinate 29,518 of JARFIW010000283.1, read as the reverse complement.
GTTGAAATTGAATACTTAAGTTGTAATCTTTGTTATTTAATCACGTACGTTGAGGTAATTGCACTTACAGGTGTTATTTTCAATTTATAGGAATTACTAATTTACTTTCCGTACTTTACATATAAAGTGTTACGTCTAGTTTATTTTTAAATATCTCGGTGTTCACGACTTGTAATTGAATCTCTCCGTAATGTTAGGTTTTCAGCGTTTTAATTATGAGCGTATGATAACGTTTAGCGTTATTCTGTATTCGTATTGAAATAATGCACTTTATAATATGGATTAATTACTTGTAGATATTAAATGCAAAACTGCATTGCTTTATTATTCCGTGATGGATTTAATTACTTATGGGTATTAATGCAACTTATTTGCTGTGGTGAATGCTGGATGTAATTTCATGCGCTTCTATGGGTTAATTAAATGCAAAACTGCGTTGCTTTAGTTCTGAAGTTATTGCAATTTCCGAGGTTTTAAGTGTATAATAAGGATGCTTTCTTCGCGTATTTTGCTTATCGTAGGTGGTTTTAGGTTACCGGCAGAGTGTTTTGCTAGAATTTATAGGGTCAATGGTTTTAATAACCGTTCCGTACTGCTTGTTCGAATTAGCTTTGAACTTAAGTTTGCGTTAGTTTACCGGTTTGAAACGTGCTTTTGAATCGCGTATTATTTGGTGTTAGTGAATGTGCGCCTGTTTATTTTTGGATTATTTTGTTCTAATAATTGTGGTAAGAATCTCTTAATATCAATTCTCATTTACTTTTAAAGAAAATCTCTTTTAAATTCAAGTCTCATTTGCTTTTTAAGAAAAATATCTCTTTAACATTCAAGTTTCATAAAATGTTATACAGTCTCGTTTTTCTTTTGAAATAATTCACTTTGTAATTATTTTCAAACAATATTATAAAATAAATTCATAAACAATAATAAATGGTAATCAATAATTATAATACTAGCATATATCAATTATATTTTTGGTTAAAAAAAGGTATGGAAATGAACTTACATTAATTTCATCTGTTTCTTTGGTGGGTTCGATCGATGCTGTATCTTGTCCACCTTGGTTTGTTTGTTGGCTTTAGACGATTCTTGTTCTTTGTCCAACTTGGTTTGTTGCTGGATTTAGACTATGCTTGTTCTTCCTCCAACTTGGTTTGGGTTCTGCCAAAATTTCGAATTAAAATTCTTGGTCACCAATCTTCCGATTTTGGATTTTAGTGCCTTTTGACATCCTTACGACTGCGCCAGTTAAGGTTTGGGCCTTTGGAGCTGGTTTTTAAAAAAACTTCGAACTTTAACAAATTTATTTGAAATTAAAATTTAGAAATTTACATAATACTAAAAATAATTATTGTACTAGTGAGTATCTTGAACAACGAAGTATGGAGTTCGAAGACTGACTGCCGGGCATTGAGCTCCCGGGCTTTTATAATAACCGCCCCTCACACGGCTTGTGGAACTTGCAGATCTCATGTCTGCTTTACACTTTGTTACAATGTATCAATCTTAATTCTAAGTAATTCCGGTCTGTTGACCGCCTGTGACCTGCCACCTGCAGTATCACTGCCCTCACGGATGCAAAGTTGCATGTCCGTTCTCATGAACTGTCGATAACCTCTCTGGGTTATCCTTGTGTTACAATGTTGCATTGAACTTATACTTTTACTTAATAATTTCTAATAATTCCTATTAGATTCAATATATCAATATATATAGGTAATTGGGGGATACATAACTTGCGTAAATATCAAACTAGTCCCTTTTTTAAACATCATTCAAAGTATTTCTATAAAGTTGTGCATCATCGTGTATACACAGCTTGTGTATTCAAATACTATTCATTCTAACCTATTACCTTATTTTATTAAGTTGCAATATATACTAGTAGGATTCTTTATATCAGCTTTATCGTTAATTGATGTTGGATTTTTACAATGTATATCACTTCTAAAATTTATTTCTTTATTTGATTTAGTTTAATATTGAGCACCTCTGTTATATTGTAATTAAATTATGTTTACTCTGAATCTCATATTTTGTAAGTGCGGTGTGGTTAGTTCTATCATATTTGTGTCGATTTAGTTTTTTTTTAAAGGTGCTGGATGATCTGACCAATATATACGCTACTACACTTATCCTGACAAAGAATTTTATACACCGTATGTGGTTTTTGGCCTTGAGAGTTTTATCCTTCAGTGCAAATAGTTTCTGCGTAAATTAAATCCTGTAGGCGCGATATACATATTTTATTTTTCAAATAGTCTGCAGATTTTTTGATAATCTTATATATATGGAATAGTTATGTTCTTTTTTCTGTTTTGTTTGTTTCGATATTGGTTTTGTTGTTGTAGTATTTATTTATCTGCTTTTATCTAGTCATAATGAAGCTAAAGAGATGTGAGTAATTCGGTAACCTTGCATTATGATTAGTTTGATGTTTAGTTATAAGATTCTGTTACCGCCAATGAGTTTATAGGGGCAAATGAGAGAGGTTTGTAATTGACTGTAATATGGGTTAAGAGTGTTGTCACATAGTAACGACAAAGAGAGAAAGAATAACAAAACACTTACCCAAAATCCGTAAGTTTTACAGGTCGAGGGTAAAAGTCACATCATCCACATAAATGAAATCGTATAAGCAACAACCAGAAATAAGCATATATTTCTAGATTTTATGACGAAGTAAGATTTAATACTATATAACAATTAAAGAAGACAGGTCTGAGTTCAGTGTTTTACTACCGTTCGTTAAAGACGTCAGTAAATAGATAATATCAAGGCGGGTTAATGATCAGTGTTAAATGCTTGTTTGAAGAATATAACGTAATTTATAAAGATTTGAAAATTATGGCTACTTTAAAGTAGATATTTAAACTGATTTTTAAAAGAATGAACGGTAATAAATTCCAGCAAGATATATTTTAATCGAATGGAAGAATATAGTATATGAACCTTCAAATACATTTTATGGTAAATTAATTTTAACAGAATGAACGATGCTGATATGAAATGATAATGAGTGCATATGGAATGCATAAAGTTTAACTGCATATAACATATACAAATTCACGATATACGAAAAAAGAGGCAACCAGCATAATTTAAACTTATAAAACAGGAATCTCGTGGTTTTTAAAATCTTTAAAAAGACATTTTTTGTTTTATTTATGTAAGTAGGTTAAATTATGTAAGATTTTAGTGTGTTTTTGGGCACCTTAAAATTGAATAAAGTCGTATTTTGGTAAGTTTGGCCATTATAATAAGATTTATTGAACATAACTGATCAGCTACGTTTGTATTCAATTTATTCATCTTAATTTCTAAAAGTTGGTACATAGTCCTAATTAGAAAAAGATACTTTCTGCATTCTATTATAAGCGAGTAATTATCTAGGAGTTATAGAATGATTTGATTTTAGACTTAAGATACTTTGACAATACTGGACTCTTTAGCTTTTAGTGATTGTATGTATTTTTTTTACAAAATAGCGTTTGTTAAAGAAAAGCTGTATGTAAATGTGGCAATTGTTATTTGAAAGAATATTTGATATCATTATAAGTTTGATGTTTGATTCTCGTTGTTTTATTTAAACTGAGCTAGCAAAGTGATTAAGGCTACACTTTTAATTCATCATCAGCTACAGTTCACAGAACTTTTATTGGCGTCCAACGTCGGGCATTTTCAGGGTACAATCAACAACACTCTTATTAACGCCAAACGTCAGGGATTTTATATATATTATATATATATATATATATATTATATATATAGTTATGATGTGATTATTGAAACCCAAATTCTATAAATAAAATCCACCCAAATAGAAGAAAACTGGAAACATTAAAATTTCCTAACATCTAATTGTTCCACCCTGTATAAATATAAGTGCATCGTAAATACAGAGTCATTAAAATCCAAAGCAAAACACACTCCCCGTATATGTAAATAGTCATTCTAAGAGATAAATACAAAACCAGTTAATATATCTGTGTAAAAACAATATCAATTTGTTGCATTCCTAAAACGTTTACAAACGAAGCCCTCATCAAAAGTACTAGAAATAACATAGATTTAAACCATTTCTTTCATTTATCATAAAAACACACTTCCCGTGTATGTTGTAATCTTTAAAATATAAAGCAGTTCATTTTTTATAAAAAAATACACCTTCCATATTTTTTTTACAAAACCAATTGCTGCTGCAATTATTAAGATGCAAATTTTTTTGCATTTGCAAAACCGTTAAGAAAGCAATTAAAGCTTTAAATAATTATGTAATTAATGAAATCCGTGCTTTTATTAGAATGCAAATTATTTTTAAGATATAAATAAAAATCGTTGTCAAATACTAACTTAATTAGTTTATAAATCAACCATATAGCAAGCAAACGCGTACTTTAATTATTTTTCAATGAGTGTATAATAAAATTTTTATTTTAAGAATTTTAAATAAAGAGTTTTTCTAGAACCTTTGTGATTAATAAAAGAAAAATACGTCATTTTTACTAGAAATGTGTTTAAAAAGTCATTAAATCCATGAATGCTCCGATTCTAATAGAGCAAACATTAAAAGACAATATAAATCGATAAGAATTATTTTATAGTTTCGTGTCTTAGTAATATAGAATACCACACGCCACGATTAACTTCGTTTATTAGAAAAGGATAATCGACACGCTTTTCTGCATACATAAATCATAGTCGACGCTAATTAGACCATTAAACCGTGAAATTCGCGGGAAAACTGCATCACGTAAGTGACTAAGATTCGAATTAATTTGCAAAGGCTCTGGAAAATGTGACGTATAGAGATAATTTAATATAACATCCGAAACTTGATAAAAACATTTGATTCGGTCTTAAATCAAGTAGTATGTAACTTTGAGTAAAAATTTGAACGTATGAGTTTGAGCGATTTACAATATTGCAATATGGAAAAAGCACCGTGGAATTTTGCGTAAATATGGAACTTATAAATTTGAGTAGTTTCAAACACAGAAGTTATTGAATGCGATTATTTGATGAAGCATCGGTTGTTTTGTAAACATACTGTGAAGATTGAACATTCTTCTATACAAGAGCTAGTCTAAAGTTGGTTATTTAAAAATAGAAGATCCACTTTGAAATTAATATTCTAAATGGAGCTTTAAAAAAATATAGATAATCTTGTACAATGTGATTTTAACGTCCAATTTAAAAATGGAATCAGAAAGTATTTAAAATCATTAACTACGTTGGAGATAAGATAATAATATGCACTATAAGACCTGCAAGTATAAATTTTAAATTTCTTTGTTTGTAACTGATAATTAACTTTTTAATCTTATAATATTTTTTCTAGTGAGCAAATATTTACCGAAAATTTTTGATGTTAGAGTGCGCAGCTTTTTGACCTTTAATAAATTTTCCGTGACAGTTACTGGCCAATCACATTCACGAAAGTAATAATAAAGGATCGGAAAATTGCTCACCTATTAATTAAAAAGATCGTGTACCAGTTATAACGATTAGGTAAGAATTTTAATTATATTCTGTATCAACTGGAACAACGTCCACGGGTTGTTGGAAACTAATCTGTTCTGATGAAGCTTAAGGAATCTGAAACCGGTAAGTGGATGTTTCCTCCCCTTGTGAAATTATAATGCTATTGTTTTGTTAATGGCTATACAACTATTAGCCCGATTTGTATAGTCAATAAGCTCTTATTATTATCATAAGAGTTTATTTACAGATACATCTTATTTTTTGTTGTGTTCTACACAAATTCCTTATTGCAAATAACTGCAAATAGCTTGTAGCTGTAATATATATATATATATATATATATATATATATATAGAAGGGTGAGTGTTTCGTTCTTTCTGTTTGCATTTTATTAGTTAATATTTCTACATTAAAATCTTATATTTAATAATTAGAAGTCTAAAACAAACTAAAATTTTGATTTTAAGAGAATTAACAAATTCAGTTGAGCAGCCCTTGGTACCTGAAGTTTTCTTCTAATCCAATATAAAAACTTCCATCCTAGGTTATGGTGTTTATTTCATTTGTTGTGTTATGTTTATCATAAAGAATCACTTAATAGTTATACAATAAAGTTTTATAGTTGATCGTCTGAGCCAAGATATGTAAACATCTAACAGTTTTGGTAATCGATGAAGATCTTGAAAATTTATTTAGAACATAATTATGCTTAATATGCTTACTATTTATTGTTTTTAAATTGCCGGCGTAGAAAGAGCATTATTTGATATACTGAATGCAGTCGGATATTGTAACCAATGTAAACTGTATACATCATTCCAGAACACGTGATCATTAACAACTCAAACATGGCGGCGTAGGATAGACACCATCGGCTGATTTTGTTTATGTTTTGGACTTGGCACCCTGATTTTGATGCTATTTCGGATTTTCTTATTGTTATTACAATGAGTATTATTAGAATGAGTGATTATTTTAAGAAATTAATGGTTGAAAGCAAAGACAGCCGACAGATACCTAAAAAGTTTGAAATAATTGGCTTTTAGACCCCTAACAATCGATGAAACTGATTTAAAATACATCCCAGACATATTTTCTCCAGTTAGTAATATGAATATCGTGAGTTATTTAGTTTTAACTCAGCTTTTACACTAAATTACAAATGAAAGCTTACAAAAGCTTAAATGCCTAGAAATATTTTGAAGCTGGTTTTATGCAGCATTGTGGGGCAATTTGATAAAGGAATGTATTTTGTTGTTGGCAAGGGAGGAGTAAAAATTATATGCTTATAATACGTGTCCTGGTTTTAGACCAAACATTTAAAAGACTAATCAAGCTGCCTTGAATGTTTAGATAATTTGTCAATTAGATGGGAGCACTTAATGTACATTGTAATTGTACGATAGGAACTAGCGAAGTTTGAATGTGGTGCCATTTTGTTTGCAAAATATGTGCATACAAACAAAATGGTATATCTTACACGGATGTCCTGGATGGTACCTTGTGTATCGAGGTGGATATAAGGGTAGAAATGAGTTGGGGTGCAAAGCCGCTCATGAATAAAAGAAAGAAACAAAATATCTAGTACTGACTTAATTCACTATTTAAAGATAGCGAAGAAGCAAGTGTTCCTCGGCAATTATGAGAGTGGTGGCCATTTGCATCAGCATTGGAATCGTCGAAAATAATATAGCAAACATTTTTAATATTTACCAGGAGAAATATGAAAATCTTGATTATGAAGAACCTTAAAATTAGGAAACACCTATAATTTCTCATTAGCGGAAAATGATTGTGAAAAAGTTCAGGAATATATTAAAACCAATCTAATAAACGAATGGTTTAAACAGCACAAAGGAAGGATAAAGCCTCAAACTTTAAAGCCTCTTGTAGGACATCTAAGATAAGCCTTCTTTGTCACTAATAAAATGAATTTGATTTACTTCAAAAATTGCAATCCAAAAGCTGTTACATGGGAATTAAACATGAACAAGCCCATATTGGAATATATAAACATAACATCTGAGCAAAAAGCAGACTTCAAGCTAAAACTGTTGGATTATGGATTAAACCCGGATTACCTCAATTTGGAGCTTCACCAGATGACATTATTGGGTTAGTTATTGTGGTATTGGGTGATGGAGATAAAATGTCTTTATTTATTCAAAGATGGCACCATGACCTTTAACAAATATATATCTCATCCCACAACATGCAATTGCAGTAGATGGGTTTATATTTAAAAATGGATCATTTATATTTTATTCAAATGCAAATGCAAATGCATTTAACAGGTGCAACATACTGTGATTTTGTAGTATGGTATCCAAGTGATACATTTATGCGAATCGTACCAAATAATGACTTTCTTCTTAATTTTCTTTGGGAATTAAACCAATTATATTTTTAAAATCAACTTTATTTACGTTTCGATCCATAACCTAGGATCGTTGTCAAAATAATAAAAACTTCAAGTTTGACATTTATGACATAAATTGAAGGTAACTTTGATTTATTGATGTTCGAAATATTTGGTTTGAGGACACGGGTCGCCTCAGAACCATGTTAAAATCTACCAAAGAGGTAACTTAAATCATAATGATTTTACCCTCAAAATAAATATAAAAACGACTGCTTAAGCCTTACGATAACACAATTGCACACTTTTTAATAACCATCCTCTCGATTGTATAAATAGAAACATGTTAAAAAATGTTTTCCAATTTTAAGTTATTGAATTTATAAAAATTCACCAATAAAAATTAATCAGCTGATTTCACGTTAACATATTTACCTAAAGAAAGTCGATCCCAGGTCGCAACACAAATTGAAGGCAATCATTCTTTTAAACTTTAAAAATTTTTGCTTTGTTACTCAAACCAAATATTTCGAACATCAATAAATCAAAGTTACCTTCAATTTATGTCATAAATGTCAAACTTGAAGTTTTATTATTTTGACAACGATCTAGGTTATGGATCGAAACGTAAATAAAGTTGATTTTAAAAAATATAAGTGGTTTAATTCCCAAAGAAAATTAAGAAGAATGTTAAACAAACCACAACAAACATACAGGGAGTATTTAAATTGACTTTTGGCATGAAGAAATTTATAAAGCCATGAATTTCCATAGGTATGTCATAGTCCCAGTTACTAAACCGGTTCTTTACACGCCAAGAAGGCACAGCAGTTGTTGAAGCATGGTGTTTTGATGACAAATGCAATGATCCAGTGCCAGAATGAAAATTTGCGAAATTCAATGGTATCATCTAGAATGTTAACCTTTCTAGCATTCCGGATCAATGGTTGTGCGACATTGTAATAAATAGGCCATTTGTAAATATTAGCATTATGTAACAAAACAAGAATATCATAGTTTTTAAATGTATTTGTAAGGAATTCAAATATACACTATATTATTATTTATTTAATTAAAACTTTTTGAACATAATGTACATTACAACTTACTACGTAAATATATAATATTATGATTAAATTTTTTATAATGCAAAAGTTTATTCACAATGGCACTTTCTTATTCAGTACAAACCACAACAAACCCAGACATTTTTGTCTTTCACGTGGAATAAATAGGTATACATGTAAATATGAACTAGTAAATCTTCCGACACGAAAACTATAAGAAATTGACAAATTATTAACATATATATACAACAGCAACTTATACAAAAACTTACGATATCAACGCACAAATACACGTGCCTGTACCACACTACAACACAATGTAAAATATATAATTTATTACCTTACAAATCATAAAACAACATGTCTTCGCACATGAAGTTACCATAGTTGGAGGGGTATATTTGACAATTAGAATTTATTACTCAATGTTTATAGGAAATAGTAATATTCATTATTTTATTTTATGGTTAAGAATTATGTTTTATTATAATTTCACAAGTTTATAAATAGATCTTATAATCTAAATACATACTTATTATGATCAAATTTATTTGATGCATTACAATAATTATTCACAATGACACAACAGAAGGACATAAATTAATTAAAGTACAACAGACCCAAATAATTTGTCTATTGTCAAATATTTGCCAGCCGATACTATAGAAATTGGTATTTAATCTTGTAAAATTTCATATTTATTTTTAATTCCCCAATTACTCTTTTAATGAATTTACATTTGCTAGAGATCGAGTTTCTTCAAGCTCAGTGAAACATTTGGACATAGTCCTCCAGAATTTTAGATCCTTAATCAGAAAATCACATCATTTGAAGTTATTATTTAAAAACGAACTTGTCGGTAATATGTTTGTCAGACGTCCTGAAAGGCTTCACTTAAAAAAGCAATCGTACACTGGAGTAATACCAAGAAATTTAATAGGTGATGGCGCCAAATTTACCAGTAACGGGCAGCTACCAATAAAAGATGGTTTTCTATAAATATTTAAAGATATCAATAGTTTAGTTGTTTTATTATGAAATGATTTTGAAACGCGTTGGTAAGGTATTTTTAAAACTTTCTATCCGGTCAAAATACTAGCTTTTAAATGTAAATACATAACATTCAAAACATTGTAAAAAATTGTTGTTGAACTTACATTAAATCTATAGGATAAATCTTTGAAAGAAACCAAGCTTCATAAATACTAACAATATTCCTGAAAATAATCCAAGACATTGTTTGGATGAAAAAAGGTTTTAAGGATTCAGAAAGAATTGTGAAATTAAAACCTCCAAACCTGTATAATATTTAGTTTTCATCGTCATTAGCAAACGTTTCTATGTAAAATTTTCCCATTTAAACAAACAGGGAATTGTTGATTAACAAAATCATAATCTTCTTTGAGTTGATCCATGTTTTCATAGTTTGTCTGTTTACACTTTATTATTTTCGTTTTTTATGAATTTTCCACAAATTGAATTGGGGTTCATCTGATTCCTAACAAAAAAGATACGTTAGTAATTCAACACAAAAATCCATTTTGAATGATACTTTAGCTTTGAATCACTTCAATTAACCATTCTGTATAACAAATATTATAGATATTTATTTAATTTTTGATACCATAATTTTGTATTGTTTAAGTATTAAAACTAGTAATCTAAGTTAGTACCTGTGTTTTCGGTCATGTAATTTTCAGGTTTGTGCTGGATCTTAAAATTTTAAAGATTTAAACGTTTAGACAAACCGAACATGCAGTAGTTTAAACATTTAAAAAGCTCTACTTGTAAAAACACCTCGCATCATCCGTCTTTAATTAACAGTAATAACTGTACCTCTTTCAGAGCAAAGCCCAATTTGAACTTGTTATGTTGACGTGATTTTGTTCTTTTTAGCAACATCAGTTGGTTTTTTAAACTAGTATAATCCATGTGTGGACATGGAATCCAATCTGGATTATCAACATTTAATTTAGCTGGCTTGCCTGTAAAATTATAACTAAAAAAAGCATTTAAATGTGTACAAAGAACTTACCAGAAAAAAGTGTCTGTACAAACTTTATATTTCAATTTGTTTGTAGTCAAACCGCCTTTGTTTGCAGCTAACCATTTCTCTCCGAAGTTTAGACAATTGTTCTTTCATAAATCGAAAGTTCTTGTGGGGATGTTAAAAACGAAACATTATTTTACCTTCGTTTCACCACACAACAAAATGATGGCATTATTAAGGTTTATTATTATTAAATGTTTATTAAAGTATAAACACAGTATCACATCTTAAAATCTGAACACATAAAATTATATAATTTATATAACGGGCGCTATTATAAACTGGTTGTCTTACATTGTTCAGCCATTCAGTGACGTCAGATTAAATAATTTATTATGCTACACGACTGGTACGTTATTTGTACGCAGCGCCAAATGACGTTGTACTCTTCTTAAAGTAATTTTGCTCTACATGGCATGGGATTGACGTCTTTGAAATTGCCTGTTATGTTTTTGCTTCTTACTGGTGATAACTGGGGTTCGGGTATCGATTTCGATACGTATCGATACGAATCGACCCCCGATACAGCTAAATATCGATATATCGATACTCGATACGTATCGATACGTATCAATATTCGATATAGAATATGTTCGATATTCAATACGCAAAATTGTATCGCCTATCCTATATATACTTATGTCAAAATATTAATTGAAACTTTAATTATTTTGATAACAAACAATCTTAAGTGAAAGATCGAATTGTCAGTAAATACATTATTTTAAAACGATCTTGTGATTTTATTCCCAAAGAAACAGTAGAAAATTTATAGATGCGTATCGATTCGTAATACGTATCGCTACGTTCCGAATTATACTTAATCTAACATCTAAACGTTCCGATCAATTTAAATATATATATATATATATATATATATTTAATATTTAACCGTATTTTACAATCGATACGCATCGATACGAATCGATACGTTCGGTACGATACGTATCGATACGCACCGATACATCGATACATATCGATATGCATCGATACAATCGATATAGAATATGTATCGATATTCGATACGCAAAATCCCATCGCCCACCCCTAGTGATAACTACTGCTTTGGTACAAATATTTAGTAAAAGCGAATATATTTGAATTCCGTATTAAACCTAATATCAAACATAACAAAATTTGCAGACCATTTTAAAATTTTGTCGTTCTAGAACGATAAAGTTGTAATCGTACTTTTGATTTCAAAGTTCATAACTCAACAATTGTAACCTTGAAAATTTAATTGCATATGCCATTATTACTATTTTAAACAGAACTATCATATTTTGGTGCATTTGGAGCATTCACAATACCGAAACAGTGAAAAAACTATATTTCAATTTTTTGGTTCCTTTTATGTTAAGAACTGTTTAGATTAAGTTTTATGACTTGGCACAAAAGCTGAAAAAGGTCTGTTGTTTAAACGATTGAAAGTCACAAAAGGATTTATCATGGGATTCTTAGGTTTGCTTTATGTCGAAATCAAAATTTGGCAATAATACCCAAGATACTTTTAAATTAATCCGAAATTAGTTCCGTGAAATTCATTCTTAAAAAGGTCCTGAAGTAATGTGACCGTATTCGTGTAATCTGTACATATCCAAATCTAGGGGGTGCATTCTACTATAAGTTATGATCATTTTAAAACTAGTGTTATTAGTATAGATTGAGCAATCTAAAATTCAATTTACGTTATATATGCGATTAATTGGTGTATCAAGATAAACAGATATATTTTTTCTTTTCTATCTTCAACAAATTAATGCATTAAGTTGGTTAGAAAATCTACGTTGCCGATTCTTTTAACAAATCAATGTTCGATTAAAATATGAATGTCTAACCGATATTTCATTTTTTATTGTGCGCTAATTACAATAAACTGAAATGTGTACAAATTAATAGCGATCGAAAATTAAAAAATTATACGCTTGTAGTTTGTACAAGAATCAATTAAAATCAATAAAATAAAGTTGGTCAAAAGAAAATATAGATAAATAATTTTAAGACGCAAATTTGTCGACTAAACGCCGAATTGACGACTCACAGAGGACTCCAAAATGACGAGGTTAATTCAAAAATTGGTTTTAAACTGAACTACCCCGTAATTGCAACGTTATCAGGTTCTAAAAATACGAAAAGTAAATGTCAATGTCAATAATTGTGTTATTATAGGTTTTCAAAATCTCAGCGACCTGCCCAGAAATCTCAAATATTACTGACAAAACTAAAGACCAAAATGAAAATATTGTATTGTGGAATGATAGTCATGGCTCCAGCAGCGTTGACGTTACTGCAATATAATTTTAAAATCGATGTTACCATATAAATATTTTTTAAACATTTTTCATAGTAAAAAATATTTGTTTTGTTACAGGTTATATTAATATTTATTAGATTACTCTGTTCTAAATCATATTTATTATTTTGATTAAATCTATGTTTATTAATGTAACAAAAAGTCACATGCTTCTAGAATGAAAGTGGCTTATCTATATTAACCTTATCTAATCTATGTTCTTAACTTACCGCCGAACCGATGCTGCATGTGCATATTCTAGACACATAATTTTGACATTTGCAATTCCTGCTTATTTCTTTCTGTTTTCTGTATTTTGTTTAATTTCCCTTTGTTAATAATATTTATAAAACTGTATTTTTGAAGACTACACTCCGTTGTTTATTTTGAAATTGTAAGTAAACGTTTGTAAATTTAATATTTCTTGAGTTACATATCTTTTTATTTTAGGTAAGATTCGACTTCATTATGAGCAATTCTAAAAAAATTGTTCATAGCCAAGGCCGTGAGGTTATATATAATCTTTACAATTATATGAAAGAGCAGCAAGATGCTGGCCAAGATATAATTTTGCTGAACATTTGAGCAAAATAGTGTCTTAAGCAACTAGTGTTAACAACTGTTAAGAAAATTATTAAAGAAGGCAAAATGCAACCAGTTGGTGCTAAGTTACAATTTACCTCTCCAAGGAAAACCATCCAAAAGGTAGTTCAAAGTCTACATTAGATGAATTTGAAGAAGAAATTGTGCGCACAATTATTTATCGATTTCCAAATACACACCATAAACAACCTACAATGCAGGCTGTATTTGAAGCTTTCAAATCTGAAGGAATTAATTTCTGTAGAAAAATCAATTCATTTAGACGATTGGTGCATAAAATAGGGTTTCGTTGGAAGAAGTGCCAAGACAATCGTAAAGTCTTAATTGAAAAACCAGAAATCCGAGCAAAACGAGTTGATTTTTTACGAAAAGTACAACAATATCGATCAGAAGGAAGAAATATTATATATTGTGATGAAACTTATCTGCACAGTTCACATACTGTATCGAAGGCGTAGGACGATGGTTCAAATTAATGTTCAAAAGCACCATTAGTTAAAGGGAAACGTTTAATTATTATACATGCTGGTGGCAAAAAAGGTTTTGTTCCGAAAGGCTTGCTAATTTTTAAGTCTGGACTTAAAAGTGAAGATTATCACGATGAAATGAATCTTAAAAATTTCTGTAAATGGTTATAAGATAAATTATTACAAAACCTTGAACCAAACTCTGTGTTAGTGATCGATAATGCATCATATCATAATGCGACCGAGGAACCAAATCCAACTACGGCTTGAAAAAAAGAAGACATGAGGTGTTGGATACTGAAAATAAACATATCTTTTCAGCTTAAAGATACAAAATCAGAACTATATGCAAATATTAACCAACAAAGCCTCCGTGCAACAATATGCTGTTGATAAAATTTTAGCGAAAATATACAGTGTTGCGATTGCCCCCATATTATCCTGAACTCAACCCTATTGAAAAAAATATGAGCAATGGTAAAAAATCATGTTGCTGTAAATAACGCAACTTTTAAATTAGAGGACGTATGGAAGTTGGCTGAAAATAAGTTCAATACCGTTGATCATCAAGAATGGGTAAATGTTTGTTTTCGTGTAGAGAAAACAGAAAAAGAATACCTTAGTAGGGAATATATAATAGACAACATGTTACGCTCAATTCCTGAATTTGCATCTTTCCAACACCCTTCATTGATAAATTATTACCAGTTTAAATAAATATCATAATTCGCTCTTTTTGACTATTTTCAAAGTTATACCTATTATAGATAAAGCACATTAACCTATCAGTTTATTTATAAAGTAGTTTGGTTTCTCTATTCATATTAATTTCTTATCACCTATACTACAATTTAGTAAACAAATTATTGTCTTTATCAACGCCTTGTAATTTCTTGTTTTAACAGTATTATCTTATGTTATCATAGTAGAGATTCTAAATTGTTCTTTTGGGAATTAATTTATTTTTATTTTGTACTTTATTACACGTTGGACAGATCCTGAACAGTTCTTAATTCTGAACGAGTAAATACACGCACATTCCTTTCTGTTTCTACTTCTTGTGTATTTGGTTAGTGAATAAAATGGTTGATAAATTACTGATTTTCATGTATACTTTCTAGCTCGTATCGTATGGTCTTATCGTAGGACTTAAAAGTTGTTCGTACTCAAGGTTTAAAACTTTCCCGTACGTGTAGAATTTTATCGTATGGATTTGATTGTATGTTCAGGTTTGATGTTGGACCACGTGGATTGCTAACTACTCACAACTCTTTTTGGTCTACCAGAATCCTCGAGCTACCAGGTATTGTGACTGTAAAAAAAAATGCATTGCTCCGGGTCTTGACTGGTTACTGATATGTTAAACATTTCTTTGTCTCGTTATAAGTACGTACACGAAAGTAGACTACTTGTATTTTCAACGAACTTCGTTCGTTTATGAAATCGATTTGTCGTCCGTAGGTCCGTCCGAGGCCTTTCTAATGGTCGGACATCAATGTGTGATACATCAATCGATTCAGCTCGGTGTCCTGAGCTTAAGTTTTGATGTCAGTTAAAATCGGGCCACGGGGACGCGTAGCCCCCGGGAAAATCCACAGGGATAATTAAAATTTTTAATAAGTTTAAAATCAATATGCGACACATATTTGAACAATTTATGGCATTTCATGCCAATTATTCCAATATTATAGACATTGTTTAAACTTAAATTTTGATTGCCGAAAATAATTAGATTCATATAAAAAAAAAAAAAATCTTATCTTATTGATGAGAACTAATATATAGCTTTTAAAATATTTATTCAATAAAATAAAATATATTAAAATGTCTCTTTTGTTGTTTATAAATTTTTGTATTTTATCTGAATACTTATAATTATTACAACATAATAATTTTAATTTCTTTAAATTGTTTTAAAGTAAGTCTACATTTGGAAGTTCGTTGCGACAATGCCTTGCATTTTCAACTTGTTTTTTATTCTTTTTTACTAGTAGTCCATACAATAAATTATTTCCCACATATATGCTAATAATTGCGTTCCTCACCAGCAGTGCTTTATCATAGCTCTGATAGTTACAAATTTTACTGTAATGTTTAATAAGTTTGAATCATTTACAATCCTTCAATACGAATACGTTATAGTTACTATAGTAGTTACTTTTGAGATACTCTCACATTCTTTATGCATCATTAATATTTCATTATGAACATAGTTAATATCAGTGTTTTGGGTGGACCCTTTTGTATAAAAATAAGTATTCCATTTTTTCCTTCTTTCAATAAATGTGTTAGAATGTAATTACACGAGCTTGTATAACGCCAAGTGTCGCAGACGCACAAACGTACTTATCGATTAGTGAACATTCCTTAAAAGTTTATTTTGAGCTTTTACTAATCATATACATTGATTACTGAAATGATTATTGATTACAAGCTTTATGATAAGCAAATAACGTATATTTTTAAGTTGAATTTTTTTAAGAAAGTTATTTTCTATTACCTATATGTTTTGGTTGGATGGACTGACGTCCTGTCATTAATTATTGCAATGGATCGCTTTACTAGCCGTGATAAATATCAAATGTTAGAATGTTTTATTCTTTCTGGAAGGAATGATGTTAAAGCCGCTGAATTGTATTTAAATAAATACCCAGAAAAACATCAACCAAACAGATGTATGTTTCGGAGATTACAAAATAATTTAATAAATTATGGTAGTTTTGGCTTGTCTAAGAGAAATAGGCAAATTAAAAAAGATAATGAAAACAGCGTTTTACAAACAGTTGTCGAAAATCCTCGTACTTCTCTTAGACAAATTCAGAATATAA
This sequence comes from Platerodrilus igneus, assembly GCA_036346225.1. Lineage (NCBI taxonomy): Eukaryota > Metazoa > Arthropoda > Insecta > Coleoptera > Lycidae > Platerodrilus > Platerodrilus igneus. The sequence goes on along the minus strand of JARFIW010000283.1, from coordinate 12,367 downwards.
CACATTCTACGGCAAGAGCTATTTTAAAACGTTTCAACCATCCATATCATGAACGACCATGTCAGGGATTGCGTACTGAAGATCAAATTCGAAGAATGGAATTTTGTGTTGGTACATCAGAAAGTGCAACGAAAATTCAAATTTTGCATATACAATTTTGTGGTCTGACGAAAGTCGATTTACGAATTGTGGTATGTTCAACCGCAAAAATACAATTTTTTGGTCAGATGAAAATCCACATTTGAACCGCCAAGTTAGACATCAAGTTAAATGGGGATTCAACGTCTGGATTGGTATTATTGGAAGGTACATTATAGGTCCGTTTTCAACGAACTTCGTTCGTTTATGAAATCGATTTGTCGTCCGTCTGTCCGTCCGAGGCCTTTCTAATGGTCGGACATCAATGTGTGATACATCAATCGATTCAGCTCGGTGTCCTGAGCTTAAGTTTTGATGTCAGTTAAAATCGGGCCACGGAGACGCCGAGCCCCCGGGAAAATCCACAGGGATAATTAAAATTTTTAATAAGTTTAAAATCAATATGCGACACATATTTGAACAATTTATGGCATTTCATGCCAATTATTCCAATATTATAGACATTGTTTAAACTTAAATTTTGATTGCCGAAAATAATTAGATTCATATAAAAAAAAAAAAAAATCTTATCTTATTGATGAGAACTAATATATAGCTTTTAAAATATTTATTCAATAAAATAAAATATATTAAAATGTCTCTTTTGTTGTTTATAAATTTTGTATTTTATCTGAATACTTATAATTATTACAACATAATAATTTTAATTTCTTTAAATTGTTTTAAAGTAAGTCTACATTTGGAAGTTCGTTGCGACAATGCCTTGCATTTTCAACTTGTTTTATGATGCAAATTTAAACTCTGCGAGATACTTAGATTTATTGCAGGGAAATGTGGCAGATAGACTAATGGAGCTTCCACTCGCTACTTTGCAAAATAAGATTTTTCAAAATGATGGCGCTCCACCCCACAATGCTCTGATTATTAGAAATTTTTTTAATTCTGAGTATAATGAAAACTGGATTGGAAATCGGGGACCAATTAAGTGGCCGGCGAGATCACCGGATTTAACTCCTCTAGATTTCTTTATATGGGGCCATTTAAAAAGTCGTGTGTACTCAAAAACGTATATAATGTAGGCCAATTACAACAAGCAGTTCAAGAGGCCGTAAATAAAATAACTCCAACTATGATAAGACGATCTTGTAAAGATGTTTATAAAAGCTGTCGGTTGTGTGTTCAACAAAATGGGGGGTTATTTGAACATTTAAAATAAATAATGAATTCATGTGGCTGACTATTGTTATATATTTTTTCCTTGATTGTTAATTTGCAATTGTCTGAACATGAATGACAACTAAAAACAGCTTAAATAATATTTTGTATTGAATAGATGCTAGTTTGTATTTATTCTTTGTTAATGCATAGTTATGTAACTTCTGATTAATACAGATTTATTTTCAATTTTCTACGTTTTTTACTGTTTTTATTACCACTGAAAATTGAGTTTAAAATTTTTAGAGCAATTGTTTCTCTTTGTCATAATGGAAATTAAAGCCTTCTACGAACCGAAACATAATTATGTGATTTTTAGTGTTTTGATTCAATCAAACATAGCCATGTTATACCTCTTTGGAAAGGGTATTTATCAGCATTTCAAAAATGTAAAAATCCAATATGGCGGCTATTTAAAAATAAAAAGTTGAACATCGTCACGCAAAATCTAGATGCCCTAGACAAAATCTAAGTTGAAAATGTGAAGCGCAATGGGGAATTACCATGATGTACCAAATTTGAACATTCTATTTCAATTAGTAGACTAACTACGAGCAAATAAAGAAATCGTCAATTTTGTGTCTTTTGCCTCTATCTTGTAACCTATGAAAAGTTTTTGAAATTTGAAAACCGATCTGAGATACCCTCATGATTATGCAACCTTTGTCCCATTTAACCAAGATCGTATCTCCTACAGTTTCCAAGATCCCCATGTACTGCATTTTATACTGTACACACTGTATATGTATTGTATTTAAGCAACTGTACCTGTCAAACTTAACATTAGATGACGCTGTAAATCACCTGTCGCCTTCAAATTTTGTTCACAAACAACAACCTTTATCATCTCTGAAATAAACTTGGGCAAAATTTAACATATTCTGTCTACATAAAAAAATCTAACTAATATTAACCAATTTGACCCGAAATACCGATTTAAACGCTGTACTCTTAACACCATCCTGTAGGTATTGATCTCTTTTCCTACGTCATAATAATATTCTTAGGCTAAGAGCGGTGAATGCCTATCAATTACAAACGATTTAAGAGCACAATAGTTAATCCTGTGTTTGTTGATGGCCCATGGCCTTTTTAAACTGCCTGGAATGGACCTCACGCACACTAAATCTTAAGAAACGGTAGAAATTATTATTGACATCAATAGGAACATTTGAATTCTCATATTCAGGTACAAAGGTACAAAGAAATACATTGTTAAAGCATAAAATTTCAATACCAGTAGCATGTTTGTAAAGAAGGTTTGACCGGCGCTGTTACATAGATTAAAGTATAAAAGCACAAACTAAAATCCTTAATATTAGAGCTTTTAAATGATGTCTCAATGTATATACTGTTTCTACGAAACCGTAAAAGAAAATCAGATCAAAGTCTGGGCTTTGATAAAAAAGAAAAAGGAGAGCTACAAATCGTGGTAAAAGTAGAAGAGCTATAAATCATAATAAAAACTGTAATTAGTATATTACATAACGAGAATTGTAAGAAGCATATTACGCGCGGACGGACCAAGTACGAGCCGTGTAGCAGCGAGTACTTAGTTCCGTGAGTGCGTAGTTGCTTTAAAATTCGTGTAATGTACTAACACATTGAAGTTATGGCACACTGCTGAAATAAATTAAGAAGCATCGCTGCAATTTTGTTATTTTTTACTGACTTCAAAATTTTATTATAGCTGTGAAAATTTTTACATTTAAAGAGTTATCAACACATCATTCTGTGGTGCTAGAGGACTTCCACCCTCCATGCCTCTTTAATGTTATTAAATCATCACCCATATCTACAAGTAACATGGGCGAAGTTCTCCTAAAGCAGTAGCCAGTGTATGCAGATAGTTCTGCAATTTTAAATACTCAGCTACTTGCTTACGTTTTCAATGTCAGTAATTTTTAAGTTTTTTTTTGCTTCCTGCAGGCACCACTAATTCCAATAATCATAACAGCCTAAAATATCGTGAAATACCGATAAATACATAAGTTTCGAATAATTCGCTAAATTTATATCGTTCTTCAAACTTAGTGTACTTCTAAGCGTTGAGTATATTGCCTATAACGATGATGGCTTAAATTGATCAGTAATACAGTATTGCCCGAAATAAACAGTACTGAAACTAAGTTGGCGGTGTTTTTATGCGGGTGCCACACTCAAGTTAGCTAGTATAGACCTGTCAAGTAAACCTCAAACAAGTAATTAGTAGGGCCTAATTGTTAAAAATGGTGTTAAGTACAGAGGAGAAAGTGTTTCTGGTAGAGCATTATTTTCGTTCATACGGAATCGGCCGACATAATGGTGCAAGTTTGCTATACGTGTCTGATCAATTCACACAAAGGTTTAATAAACGTTCTCCAAGTAATGCTGTAATTTTGAAGGTTATTGAAAAGTTTAGAAATACAGGTAGTGTATTGTGCCAACGAAAAGAAAACTCGGGCGTCCCAGGACAGTTAACAACAACAATAACCATGAACGTTTTTGAGCAAATCTTAGAAAATCCGAAAGTCAGCCAGGCAAGGACAGCGTTACAACTTGATTTAAAAGAACTTCCTTTCAAAGAATCCTGAAGGAGCTGGGTACATTTTCGTATGTGATTCAGGTACATCAACAACTACATCCTCGGGATTATCGCAGTAGAGTGGAATATTGCGCCACAATTCTCGCGTTACAGTATGAAAATCCTGAATTTGTGAAAAATGTTTGGTTTTAGACAAAGCACATTTTCACTTGTCAGGCTATGTGAATCGTCGCACAAATCGATTTCTGGGCTTTGCCAGACCCGATGAGGTTCAAGAGGTTCCTTTACATAGTGAAAAGTGAGTGTCTGGTGTGCTGTTTCCGGACACGGAATCATTGGTCCGTACTTTATCGAAGAAATGGTAGGCAAGTCACACTTAATCAACAGAAAGACAAATTTTAACACGATTTATCCCTGATCTACGTCAATTCTGTCGTGCACGTAACGGCATTTCGAAACCAATTTTTCAGCAGGACGGGGCAACTTGCCAACTGCTGCCGCAAATTCTTTCTCCAAGAACATTTTCCAAGCAAATTCATATCACGATTTACTGACTTCCCTTATCCTTCACATTCTCCAGACCTCACACCTCCAGAATACATTTGGGGCATGACTAAAAATGGTTTTCAAACGGGCACCACAAACCATCGATGAATTAAAGGATGCCGTTAGAGTCTTCTTCCAGCCCTGAGACAACCCTTATTCAATAACATGACCAGAAACTTAGAACATCGTTATGAAGTCTGTCTCGAACGAGGAGGTCATTTAGAACATATAATAAAGTGTCAATAATATGTATTTTTAAATATACAAAACAATTACAATTTCAGTACTGTTTATTTCGGGCAATACTGTATGTCCAAAATGTGCCACGAGATCAGCTTCATAAAATGATTGTATCTTGTTCTTTGCTCGCCAGTTCATACATTTTTGATATACTATTTCATATCTGTCCTTAGATGTTTGAGGTAAGAGACTGTTACATGTGCTTGCCGCTTGTTCGACTATTTCTGGTGGTGTTCCTGGTATTTCGGCATCACTTTCTGAATATATATAGAGACTGTTACATGTGCTTGCTGCTTGTTCGACTATTTCTGGTGGTGTTCCTGGTATTTCGGCATCACTTTCTGAATATATATATATTGTAGTGTCAGTGGGAGATACAAGGCTTCTAAGGGTAGATTTGTGTTAAAAGGGGTGTATGCCAAATAAAAAATGATCCATATATCAGATCCAGTAATTCAAAAACTATGTTTTGCCGTACTTTACATATGCTAAAGTATTTACCATGTTAGTTTGGTTGTGCCAAAGGTAAACTAAATGACTTGATGACGTTGATAAAATGCACAGTGCTCAAGGTTTTATACTAAGTTGATATTTAATAGGCCATTGAAAGTACATTTGCCGTCCTAAAACCGGATGCGTCTACGGATGTCTACTATCAACCACGCATCCAGGTCATGTGTGAATTATTTTGGCTTTTTATTTAAATAGAATCAACTTTTGGACAAATTTGTAAACTCAAAATTATAAGTTATAGCAGTATCAAATGTAATTGGAGAATTGTAAATTATTTAGGACCAATGATAGAATTTAGGAAAGTGTAAAAGACAATAGTGAAGGTATTTGTGACACAAAATTAAGGACAAATTGTTATTGGATATTTTTATTTATGTGTGAAATGTAATTAAGTAAGCTGAAATTGTTGTAGTTATTGCCTTGGGGAGTAAACAAGGAGAATCTTTTTCGATTTAAAATTGTGTTAAGACGTATTTTTATAAACTTGGAGCTTTTTCGACTAAATTTTGTATAAAGACGTGTTTTGTAAACCTGCGTTAAAGTTGTTAAATATTTTGAAAAAATAAATGTGTTTGTATTTGAAAAGAGTCTAATTTATTAAAGTGGAGTTACAAGAAGCATCGGTGGTTAATAAAGTATAACGACGACGAGTTAAAATGAAGATTTGTGTTGGTGAAAGAGCGAAGCGGCGAAAAGTAAGATTGGATTTGGAACGGAGTTGATAAAGATAGAAGGCATCGGTGAAGATAGTAAGCGTGAATAAGTTTGGATTGGTTTGGTTAAGGAGTTACGGTTAATGGGAATAAGATTGGATTGATTTGGATAGAGATTTATGCATAGCGGGTTATTGAGTGGTTTTTAAGATAAGGAGAATAGGTTTGGATTGAGCGGAACGAGACTGGATTTGGATTGAGCTGAACGGAAATTAGATTTGGAGTGAGCGAGTTGAGAGCAGCGATTAGAAGAATTAAAGGCAACGGAGAAATTAACACAGAAGAATTAGCGCAGGGGAAGTAATTTGAACGGTTTGTCAAAATTTTAAAATTCGGGTTATTCATTTCAGATTGGGGATCATCAAAATTGTACTAAAACACCTGGAGGCGATACGAGAATTTCAAAGTGATTGTGAGTCCTTGTAAAGACGCATACGGCGACTAAGATCGTGATCCAGCAGCAATACAAAAAGCCATCAACAAAGTATAATTCAGGTGAGTACTGTGTAATATCATAAAACGTCAAAAGTCAGAAATTGTGTACATTAATAAATTTGGCACAAGGTTACGTTGATCAGTAAATTTTTGGCATATACAGTAATAAATTCTCTTAAAACTAGTAAAACAAAAGGTAGTGCAGTTTGGTTGGGCATTCCACATCTACACTTACCATCGAACCCACGGTAAGTAGGTGGACACCCTGAGAAAAGAGTTCATATAGTCGAGGCATAATAGTAATAAACATTTTGATTAAAGAACCAACCAAACGTTGCACATTATATAAAGATCATTCATTTAATAAGACAAGGGGCGACGAAAAAAAGTGTATATTAATTTATTAATTAAATATAATAAATAATAAAAAAGGGGGGGGAGGTGGTAGGCAGAAGAATATATATATATATATATTTATATTGTTGTGGATTCGTAGGGTTAAATTTGGGGTAAACAATACAATTTCAATCACCCTGTATAGAGAAAAGAACAAATTATTTACGCGCAAAATTTATTTTATTCATTTAGGGAGAACGGACAAGTATTGACAAATTTTTATAATTGATAATTGAAAGGTTAAAAAGTACATAAAGAAAAACAGTTTTAAAGCAAATAGAATACGCATAATTAATTTTAATTTATTTTAATCCAACACGTAAAAGCATAAGAAAACCCACTAGGGAAGAAAATCAATAATTCCAAGGCAAAAGTTCGCTGTAACAAGCAAATGTCAGTTGTATCTGATACGACGAAATATAAAATCTAAAATTGTTGTGTTAAACGGTCGATAATTAACAAACACCTGCGGTTTTAAAAAGGTTACATTCGTCGAAATTATGAGCATATTAAGACAGGACTTTATAGAAAATATTTTCAACCGTCAGTTTGGTGTGAATAACAAGCTAACAAAGTTTTTAAAGAGCAAGGAAAATGCACGATAGGTTATATACTACAGATAGAGACAGTGATAAAAGCGTTGATATTGAGAACGCACGTACCATATCCACGTGGGTAAAGATGAGCTGTCAGCAACATCGATTTTCTATAACTCAAGTGGGGTTCTGAACGCGACAGCAGACATGCATCAGACAGAGATCAAGATAGTTTATGCGGGGTTTTAAGACGACAGAGAATAGTATCATTGGTTAAGAACCGACAGTTTTCCAAACGTAGACAAATGCGACAGGTGAGAGCGCTTTCGGATACGTACGGCACGTAGACAGAATAAATTTCAGGAATTTTCAAGACGGTTGTATCAAAATTTGTAGAATCTAAATTTGAAAATAAGCTTTTCACGTGAAGTGTGTCCGGGGGTAGGATTTTGAAAGAATATAAATACTGAATGGAAATTATTAAGGCTGTTCTCTTCTCTTATCTTCTCTTCGCTTCTATACTACTTTACTACAATAAAGTACTGAATGCAGACCAACATTATAGTAGAGTTTCTTTTGTGAGTATTAAATATGTTAATAATGCAGTAAATATAGTGCTAGCACGTGTAACTTATTTGTAGTGGCCTTCTATTTATTAACGCGAAATACGTGTAGTGTATATTAAATTAATAGAGGTCTGGCTACTACTATACTAAGCTAAAAATCAATAAATGGAAGCATAATATATGTGGGTTAAGCATCACAAACAACCAGGATTGTATGCTGATATGGAATGGTACTATGAAACGAGGCGTTTGCTCGCAAATAGGGTTATCATCTGTGAATCCGCTGAGTATCACAACGCATGGTCACGAAGCCAAGGTGTTCTAATGATCGTCGTCGAAGGAATGGAAGCCTGAAACAATCTCCAGGTAACTTATTTGAAATTTCTGTTGTCTGAAACTTTTGTGAAATGTTGGTGCTGTGTGAGTGAATTTTGGGGTTTATTTATGGTTATATAAACTTATTGGAAAAGATACATATACTGGACAATTTATTGGGGTTTAAATATTGAAAGGGGGTGTATTCAAAACTTACTAAATTTTATTCTAAATATAAATTGGATTGTAAAGGGTAAACAGGTCTATCAATTTTGTATTAATCTATGCAAGGTAAAAGGCATATACTAAATAAACTGAGTTATTATAAGCTCACCATACTCCAGTGTACAGTCAATTTAGGGTAATATAAGGGGCCCATCTACTCATATTTTACTGAATTTGTTTGAACATAATTAGAAAATCAAGGACTTTAAAACATATCCTATTTGAGTTTGTAATTAGAGTACCAAACTGTTTGTTTATGCATGTGAATAATTTGTCTGTAAATAGCGGTAAATAAAAGATTGTATGATTGTTGTATTATTTGGTGATTTTTTTTAATGGTGTGCGAGTGTGAAGGAAGAATGGTTGGGTATTTAGGTATCCGAGAAGAGGCGCAGCTGAGCTAGCCAGGGAAGCTGCTGAAGGTTTTTGAAGTAGAAATCAAAGGGTAAGCAATTTTTTTGAAAGTTGTGCATTTTTTTATTTTGATGACACTGGTGAAGAAGTAAACCTTTAATTCCTGAGTCCACAGCAATATATATATATATATATATATATATATTATTCACACACACACACACACACTATATATATATATATATATATATATATATATATATATATATATATATTGCTGTGACTAGGCCGCGCGTAGTCGCCGCTAATTTTCCTGTAACCTATCTAATATTTTGGGAAGCCCAAATTAATACTGTGACTTCGGAACAGCGAATTGTATTAATGAGGATGCAAATGTGAAATTATTCTTTTACCGTGTTATTTTCCTTGCCTAGTTAGCTCTACAGAAATTATGCTGTGAGTTTACGAAAATGAAATAAAACACAGAACTGTCAAGAAACATATATGCATTCAATACACCTGAACGATGCTTATAAAACAGTTTAAAACTTAAGCTTATACAGAAAAATTTTCCTAGTGTGATTGGCCAACGACGCTGTACAGATAGTTTAGTAAAGGTCAAAATTAGGGATGGCCAGGCGGGCTTTGCGGCCGGCCCGGAAGCCCGGCCCGAATATCACGGGCCGAGCAAATTTTTTCGGGCCCAAGCCGGGCCAAGCACGTGTCGGGCCGGGCCGGGCCGGACCAGACTGCTCAAGCTTTCGGGCTTTTCGGGCTATTCAGGCCGGCCCGAAGTTTATATAACGAAATATACAATTTTCAAATAACTGATTAAACTTTTATCCTCGTTCGTGTCGAGATATAAAAAATGATTCAATTATGAAAATTAGATAATTTTTCAATTCAATTTTCACCTCTAAAATTGTAGAAACTATTTATTGTTTTTATTGAAAAACATTTCTTAAGGTGTAATGGAAACAACCTAAAATCCGTTTTGATTAAATGTTTATCACCACGATTTTTTAGATCAATAATTCCTGGATGCACAACAATTGAAGATACATGCACTTAAACCAAAATAACCATCTGTTAAAGCACCATTTATATATGCCATAAAATACAGGATGTGCTATTCAAAATAATTAATATGACAGATATTTGCAAGACTTCAAAACCATTTTAGCTATAGTTTCGCCTTGTTCGGTAACTCCTACACAAAGTTTCAATTTGCCAGTAAATTGTAGTTTTTAAAATACTTTTAATGGATGTGGGATATCCTGTATACGTCTTTTTTTATATTAAAGAGCTAGATTCTTTGTAAGTATATGTTATTATTTTACTCAATACGTAGCAGATTCTCTATATACGGCGAAAGCAGCCTTTCCATACTTTTGAAGAACCCTGCATATATTAATATTGAACATTTTGATAGATAAGATTCTCGGCATTTTTTTCATAATAATTAAGATTTCCAGTAAAGCATGCGATAAAAAAATATTCATAGACAACAAAGTAATGTCTACCTGATACGAGAGACTTCAATAATCAGTTCTCTGAACGTATGCTAGCACATTCTCGAAATGTAGACCTATACACAAACAATCTGTAAAATAGAAATTGACAACGTTCTTTGTTTAGAATATGAGGAAACAATATTCAGTCGTATATTTAATACTTCCCTTGAAATATGTTACTATATAGTATATACTAGTAGTAGTACATGAATTCTAAAATGCATTTTGTTACTTAAGGTTGAAGTTTGACGCAAACCACCTTCTATTTTGGATTGCCTGTGCAAGTGTGCATCATCTCCAAATACCTTTGAGATTCTTCGAGGTTAAAATGATACTATAAACTATAATTTATTACGGTTGATATATTCAACTTTTGTAGAAAAATATAATAATAGTAAAGAAGTATTTTTATACAACTGAAAATACATATATTAACAAATGATACGTTCCATTTGGATGTTGAAAATCTATACATCTCTTAAGGTTTTAGTTACATTCTGCCGAATCGGCCCGGCCCGGCGAAGCCGGTCCGAAATTCAAGCCGGGCCTCAAGCCGGGCCGATGCGTTTTGGTTCGGGCCGGGCCGCGGGCCGGAGCAAATTATTTCGGCCCCGGACCGCATCTAAAGCCGGCCCGGCCCGGCTCGAATCCATCCTAGTCAAAATGCTTCAAGCTCTGGCCTCAAAATTTGCTGAAGATTATCCCCATAACAAATAATTTTATAAAAATAAGAACTTATTCTAGCTTAAGTGCTAATACCTAAATATCCTTATGTTACAAAAAAAAACAAAATTTATACTTGCTCTTGTTATTGTCAATAGCGCTTATCAAAATTTCATTTTCATCGTAATTAACGGCGTTAAATACTTCCTAGTTTCATTTCAAATCTTCCTTTGACGTTATAATATATTGTAGAATAGTAATTGTGAAGTGTGTATTCCTGAACTGTTGGTTGACTTAAGATACACGCATGCCTCATATGCGGTTTGAGAGGCATAACAAGAAACATGAGCTTAATTTTCCCTGACCCTTTCGGCCACCACTAGTCGTGGTATGGCTAAGTAACTTAAATCTATTATTTGCTGAAGAAATCACATCCAAGGTTCTCTTAAAATGTTTGGTAACTTGCTTTTACCGCCCTAATGTTAACCTCCACAGAAGTTGTAAAATTAGTTTAGCCTGACCTACCACTGGACCTGCTAGTCCTATAGTATTTGTACAGGCGACGGCTCTATAGTTTTTGATTAGCCGGAGTTAAATGTACTAAATGTTGTTGAAAAATCCTATTATAATAAACATACTGAATTGCCATCTGCGCCACATCTAATTATTAGCAATCAAAATATTACTAGTACTTAGTAGTGTTGAACATAAAATAGGCATTTCTATTAAATCTTCAACTAATAGCTGTTATGGAGAATCTGAACCAACTATAGCGCCGTTAATAATCGAAAGTGCATTTACCTTAGGTAATTCACCTCCAGATGATGATTTTTTAACACAAACTAAAACACAACAAAATTTTGATTTCAGCAACAATAGTCAGAGTACTCCAAATTATCAATCCACAGTTACAATGGCCCACAAAATCAACAAGCAGTAGCCAGTGACATTACGCCCATTCCTGAGAACATTTTTCCAAGTATTTTTATCAAGCCAAAACGAAAGTTAGTAAATATATTGAGTGGAATAATTTTTTATCGCACACATTCAATATCTTCAAAAAAAAACAACACACATTTACCAAGTGTTATAACATCTTTAAGTGGATTGAACTAGCCAAGTCCAAACAATATGCAAAAGAAAGGGAAAACAGTAAAGTTACAGAAACAACAAGGGAGCTTAAACAAAAAAAAGCTTTAGACGAAAGCATGAAAAGTAAAACTTTTATAAAAAATCACTATCTATGCAAAAATATCTAAAAAATGTAAAACACGCAATTGAAAATTTAGAAATGGTTGCCCAAGACGATGAAAATAAGGAAAACGGAAATAATGTGTTAGTTCATGAAAGTGAAAAAATATAATAGCAGATACGATAAGCAACGAAAATCGTAGCTTAATAATAAAATATTTAAACGAAGAACAGAAACTATTTAAAACAATCACAATTAAATATGTTGTTGTCCAGTAGAAAAACAATTGTTATAGAAGAAATTTGAAGAGAAGTCAGGCAC
>JARFIW010000282.1:0-103760 GCA_036346225.1 Platerodrilus igneus | reverse complement strand
CAACACTTCCGGCACTCTGCTTCTCGGCACTATCACTTGAAGTCTCTCAGTGCCATCTTCAAATTCCAGGCGTCGTTTCAAGATTCTATTTTCCATCATCAAGGAGTCCCACTGTGCCCAGTATGCCTTCAGGCTCCTACTTAAAATACTAATTTCTTCCCAAGCTGGTCGTTGTCCTCTATTTTTCCACTCTATAATACGTCCCAATTCGGCGTCATTTTCCTGGTCTTCTCGTATTCTTTCGAGTTGCCAAGTATCATCGGTTACCGTCATTCTATGGATGACACTTATTTTCTCTTCCATCTTGGAGCAATGATTGCAGTTTACTGGACAAGGTCTCCTTGACAAAGCGTCTGCATTCCGATGGCTAGTTCCTACCCGATGTTCTGTGTCAAAGTCATATTCCTGCAACCGCTCTATCCACCTTGCAACTTGAGGATTTCGAAACTGTAGTAACCATTTCAGTGCAGCATGGTCTGTTCTCAACAGGAATTTACGGCCGTATAAGTACTTATAAAAGTGCTCTACGGATTTGACGACGGCCAACAGCTCCCTTCTTGTCACACAATAGTTCCTTTTTGGCCGCGACAAGACCTTGCTGAAATACCCAATAACTTTTTCTTGTCCGTCCTGCACTTGAGAAAGAACGCCTCCTATAGCTGAGTTACTGGCATCGGTATCCAACACAAATTTCCCCTCCATCCGTGGATAACTCAAAATTGGTGCTGTAACTAGTAGCCGTTTCAGTTGTTCAAATGCTCTGTGGCAGTCGTCATTCCAATCATATTCTTGTCCATCTTCGGTTAATTTTGTTAACGGTTTGGCAATGTTCGCAAACCCAAGTATAAAACGTCGGTAATATGTGCACAATCCTAGAAAACTGCGTAGTTGGTGTATATCTGCTGGTGTAGGCCATTCTTGTACCGTTTTTATTTTGTCAGGGTCAGCTCTTATTCCGGTCTCCGAAACGGCATGTCCTAGGTATTTCACCTCTTTTCCAAATAGGTGGCACTTCTTGGGGCTTAATGTAAGGTTTGCCCCGCGTAATCTTTGGAATATCTCCTCTAGGTTCTTAAGATGTTCTTGAAAAGACCGGCCTAACACTATCACGTCGTCCAGGTACACCAGACATGTCTTCCAGGACAGTCCACGCAGTACCGACTCCATCAATCGTTCAAAAATAGCAGGAGCATTGCATAATCCAAATGGCATGACCTTGAACTGCCATAATCCAGTTCCAATTGTAAAGGCAGTCTTTTCTTTATCGTTTGGCTCCAAGCCTACCTGCCAGTATCCGCTTTTCAAGTCCAAGGTCGAAAACCATTTAGATCCGGATAGAGTATCTAAGGTGTCATCAATTCTGGGCAAAAGATAGCTGTCTTTCTTTGTCACATTATTAAGCCGCCGGTAGTCTACACAAAACCTTGTCGACCCGTCCTTTTTCTTGACAAGCACTACCGGGGATGCCCATGGACTATTCGAGGGTTCAATCACTCCCTGTTCTTCCATATCGGTGATAATTTGCTCAGCTTCCTTACGTTTTGCCAAAGGAAGCCGCCTGGGGTGTTGTCTTATTGGTTGCTCATCTCCAGTATTGATCTTGTGTTGCACAACATTCGTCCTTCCTTTCTCATTATCATCCAGTGCAAACACACCTCGATATCTTCCGACCATTTCTTTTACCTTGCCCAGTTGGTCGCCATTTAATCCTTGACACGAGGGTATCAACATATCCAGCAATTTCTGTGAGCAACCGTTGGTTGGTTTATTTTTCGTGTCGTCCACACAACGTTTAATATGACATACTGGAATGCAACTTCCCACAATCATGCCTTTCTTCAGGGTCACTGTATGAGGATTAATGTTCAGTACCCTTACTGGTACCATATTTCGAGACCTTACCAGCGTTCTTCCAATCAGAAGTCCCTCCTGACCCATTCCCGATTCAGTTGCTTCCATCATGCATACTTGTCCTTTCCGGAGCGTACCATCCGGGCGTCCCATTACTATCATTTCCGCCTTCTCGGGTATTTTCATATCGCAAATCATTCGAACTTGCATCGTCTGGTTACTCCTACCTTGAAATGGAATCTCATCATCATCTATCCGAAGCACATTTTCTTTCATGTTTACATTGTAATTATAAATATTTACCTACCGCGTGAGGGTATCCAATTAACAATAAATAATAAATGGGAAGGACCTCTAACACTATAGTACCCTCACGTTTCGGGACATTGCCTCGCAAGCTGCTGCAGTCGGTGAGAAGGGGAGGTTCATTAAACAACAACACACTAAGACAAAATTCCAATTGTTTTATTAAATGGGCTACTAGCTAACTTAACCTAAATACATAAGCTTACAAAATTATACAGTAATTAATATTATTTACAATAGGGCGCCACCATGGGAACTAAACGGCCCATGGACCGTTCGCGGTAATAGCTCTCGTCGCACTTTGTTCGTGGCGATGAACTAAGATTGCAGGACAGAAAATACGTCACTTCACAGGGACAAATGTTATTAAGTCTCCGGCTAGCACAAACACAACTTAACTAAACAATTCCTTACTCTATGCATATTAACAACAGTTCTGGGTGCAAACACCCCAATACATATAGTTAATTAACGCTACCGTAGTCTACTAACTTACATACTGAAACGACCTTCCTTTAATCCTGGGGTCATCAAATAACAGGAAAAACCATGACCTTCACACGGGTCAAATAGTACAATAACGGAATTCGTGGCTTAGTTATTACAAGCCTCGGACTACGTCGAAACACAATAAAATAAGAAACCCTTCAAACGAAGCGGTCGTTAACAATAACTTAACGGGATAAAATAACTGTAACGGAGAATTAACCCGAAGTTGTATGTTATGAAAGTCGACAGATATTGTATTTAAACAAATAAATGACTTATGATGCATAACACAGCTTTGAGTTCATAGTTATACCATATAGAATAATTACTTACTCAGAGAAATAAACTAACTTTGAACATAACGGCACGCACTTGAATTCAGAGAAATAAAACACTTATTCAATCTTGCCAGTCCGCGAGCTTTTAGACTCTAACGCGTCTGGAAATAAACAACCCCGATTCCCACCGGCTGGCATCCTTATATACATTTAAGTTAATTGAAAAATAACCCCTTTCTTGGCTCTCATAATCGGCTTAGGATACGCCGGTCGTAAATCTTTAAGATTAATTAAACTGCCCATTGCCTAAGATAGCCACACAAGTAGATCTCGGAAATAATTTTAGTTGAGTGCTCCGCTAATTGAAAATTGCCTCAGACCACCCAGACATAAATAGGATCCTAAAGCATGATTGACATCTAATCATAGATAGGAACTAATCTGACATATTTAGTGCCCTTAAAGTAAGTGCCTTTAAAAAACTGATTGACTCTTGGATTAGATCTTCCTGGAAACTTCGCTAGGACGCTACTTGGGTAGTCTAAAAGCGGTTAGCTCCAAGACCTTCATTCTAATAATTAGAATGCTAAAATTAAACTAGAAAATAACTATTTTTTAGAAATCATAGAACTAATTAGAGCATATTAAAACAGTATGTTACTACATGAAACCCATATTCTCTCATGAGATCCATTCCCAAGATCACTTCTTCTGTAATTTCAGCTACCAACACTCGATGATTAATTAATTTGTCCCCAATTGTCAACATAACGGCAGTCTCTACGTGAGTACAAATTTTCTCACCACTTGCCGTTCGAAGACACACCGATACAGGTAGCACTTTTCCACGACCAACTAAATCTGATCTCACAATAGTCCTTGTCGCTCCTGTATCCACGAGTAATCGGACAATCCTACCATTAATTCTACCATCGATATAAATGCTGTCCAGACTTCCCATTGACGATGCAGCACGGATGATAATCTCCGGAGCACTACGCTGTGCTGTCGACGTTCGCCCCCTTACATTGACCTGCTTTAACTCAACCGGTTGTTTCTTTGGTTGAGTACAGCGTCTCTGCATATGACCAACTTCACCGCAGCTCCAGCATCGCAGACGCCATCTCCGCGGTCGTAATCTTTTCAGCCTTTCCGCTTTTCGCTTTTCAAACACACGGTTTATTATTTCATCTATGCTGTTCTGCGATTGCTCAGGTTCTTCTAATGCAGACCGAACTTTGTGACTCATCCTGTGTGACGCCTGCTTAGCTGCTTCAAATTCAAGCGCATGAGCCAGTGCGTCATCTAACATTTTTGGCCGTGCTAATCTTAGTGCTTGCTGTATTTCGCCATCTTTAACGCCATCCACAAATGTTTGTACAGCCAGTTGTTCAAGGAAACTATCTGGTGCCGTTGGATATGCCAATCTAACTAATCTGGCGATGTCAGCTTCAAATTCTTGCAAGTTTTCACTTGTCTTTTGCGAGCGGTTCTTAACTTGTGCATGGTAAACCTGTTGAAGGTGAGCATCTCCATATCTCATCTCAAGCTTCGATGTTAAGAGGCCGTAATCATTCTGCTGGTGATCAGGAATCGTTTGTAAGATGTTAAGAGCTTCCCCCCGTAGGGCCACTATTAAGGAGATAGCCTTCTCTTTGTTGCACCAACCGTTGGCTATTGCCGCAGCCTCAAATTGTTTCAAATATGTGGGCGAAGGTGTTTTGCCATCGAATGTGGGTGGTTTCACTTTAAATTTAGACGGTATGGACTCGCTTCTTTCCATGGTTCTTATTTCTGGAATGTTCTCATTTACAACTTGATTTGCTGTTGCAAGTGGCCGTGTTGTTAGTGAAATCATCTGTTCTTGCAGCCTCATCATATCTTCTTCCATTTTTACCAATTTACTGTCCAACTTTTGCTCAACTGTTTTTACCCGTTCAGTGAAATCTTCTTTCAATGCAATGGAGCTTTTCATTAATCTTTGTTCTAGCGTAGCTGTATTTTCATTCAACTTTGCTTCCATTTTCGCAGCATTTTCACTAAACTGTTTCTCTTTTTTCTTAGAATTTTCACTTAACCTTTCGGTAAGGTTTGATTCCAGTTCAACTGACCTCACTAAGTTTTCGTTTAGTGTCACTTCCAGTTTAGCCGACCTCTCCTCCATACCGGATTTAAAATCCTTGAGGAAATTCATCAAAGTTTCTGCCTCCATTTTACTTTGACTTCTTGTAACTGGCATATACAAACTACTCAAATGTCTTTAGACTTAATTAATCACCCACACCTGACACCAGTGTAACGGGCTACTGCTACCGCGTTTCTTTAATTTAAAACAAGTAATAATAGAGGTCTTTATTACTCACTGTTCACAAGTCTAATTAACAGTATATGCCTTATTCATAGATGTTTTCAGTCCACTTAACGATGAAGCACTATTACACTAATGAATTTACAAGCACTAATTTCTTCTTAAACTAACTTCTTTACCATAGGTCCATTAACAACACTAACACAACTATTTGTTTATACACTTCTATTTATTTATGTATACTACAAGCTGCATGTACATTAGACACAGCATATAACATTTATGTATACTCTAAAAGCTCAAACTACTATTACTTTACAACGTTATAATTTATATTAGACATTCTAGTATAGACTGACTCCTGCATTTCTTAGCGGCCTTATATATACTCTAAGTTAAAGATATGATTCATCCTCTGGTACTTACTAGAAGCTTCCCGGTCCATGCGAGAATGAACAGTGCTGGCGGCGTTTTGTGTGTTTGATTGCTAGAAGCATTCTGAATCCTGGAAACTATGCAGACCCTACAACGCTTGTGTGTTTGACGGGTTGTCTAATAGTAGCTCGCAACAGTATTAACCCCAAGAGAAACTGTTGCAACGACAAAATGTGCAAAACTCATTGACAACACTTTTATAAGGTAGCTACCTGGTTGAACTAATCGAAGGCTGTCTAATAAAGATCGATGGACATCATATTAGAAAATATGAAAAGTATTTACACTCATTCTCGTACGCGAAGATACCTGAAATCCAAGCAACAGGAAGCGACACACACAGAGAAAACAAGATGACAGAACCCATCGCATTACAATCAATAAATTTAGAAGATATAAAGCCAATCTACAAAAACTTAGAAAACCAAAAAACGAAATTAGACGAACTTGACCGAGTAACGACAACAATCATTTTTTTATGTAAATATATTTGTTGTGATTATTGTAATTGTAGTAATAGGAATTTTTATTAATATATTTTCTTGTAAGATAATTGAGAAAAAGAAAAAAGGTTTTAAATTAAATTACCAAGAAATAAATAGGTTGACAAACAACGCCCCCGTTGTTTTTAAGTAAAAGGGGAGGAGTTACATAAGTTACATATTACATAAGTCATGATTAGTTGACATTAGATTTACCCTTAAAAGATGCTCATACCTTACGTATATAGTAAATTTCCTTGGATGACAACTGCAACCCTTGTAGATTAAGAATATATACATTTAATGTTTGTTTTATGTGAAGGATGTCATATGTCCCTCTGAAGATACATGACATGTAAACACAGATTTAAAAGTCTGGACGTATACAAGTTCTCATGGATGACCAAAAGAGGTCGTATAAGATAACCTATAAATACAAGTGACAGCCAAGCTTCACTTCACTTCAATAGTTCAGTTCAATATTTAACTAATAGTTTAATTTAGACTTAAGTACGCATCGTCTGTAATTGTGTGTACAAGCATATGTAAAAGTTGAAGTTTACATTCAATAAATGTTTTAAAAATTTCCAATTGTTTACAAAGAACAAAATTCACTAATAATTAAGAATAAAATGTATAATTTTTCTTCTCTCTTAAAAAAATTGGTATGCTTACACGCATAAAACCAGGGGCAGCATTTTAAATACTTCTTACTATAATTATAAGAAGTTCCATGAAGGAGTTTAGGTATGTGACTC
This sequence comes from Platerodrilus igneus, assembly GCA_036346225.1. NCBI lineage: Eukaryota > Metazoa > Arthropoda > Insecta > Coleoptera > Lycidae > Platerodrilus > Platerodrilus igneus. The sequence goes on along the minus strand of JARFIW010000282.1, from coordinate 96,853 downwards.
TTAGTGTGGGCATTGACAGTTTTGAAAATAACACTAGCAAAACCAATCTGAACTCTTTATCATTAGGCCCATGCACAAATGCACTAAAATACTGAGAAGATATCTCGCTTAAAACATAAAATTCAAACTAACATTGATAATGTAGCATTTTATCAGGCTGTGATGACATCCTAAAGTTTGACATAAGTAAAGCGAGTCATTAGGGAGATTTTTAAGCCTCTTATTTAACGGATAAGTCACGTTATCAATTATTGTACTCATGCACAGTAGTGAAAAATTAACCGATTCGGTTATTAAGCGATAGTGTATTATGTTACCTACATATGAACAATGTTCGCTTAATAAGGGATGGTGTTGGAAACAGGTTTGACAGCTTATGTAATGTTGTGTTTGTAATTAAGTATCAAAACTAAACCAAAATAGCTTTGCTACCTATGAATACACTATTAGTGGAAATTTATACTGTTTATACACTTTTAATTGCCTTAAATGCAATATTTGTAAACACAAAGGAAGCAGATCAATAAATTTGGCACCCCTGCAAACTAACTAAGAAAAGTCTGTCTGTATGTGTCAGTAGAAAGTCTAATCATATTTTTCTTTAATAATACGTATTTAATAAATATGAATGTAGGTGCATTGTACCCATATCCTTAAAATACAATAATTTAGTTGTTATTTCGGTTTATTTTGATCTCGCTAAACAAGATACTATGGACCACAGTGCTGGAAAACGGTTACGATTTACTGACCATGATGATATTATCCTTTTACGGGAGGTTTTGGAGCAGAACCCCATTCAAAATGCAGTTCTGTGGGTCGTTATTCAAGAAAACATGCAGTCTGTGACAAAAAGAATTTTTCTATACAAACTCTTAAAGAGCATTTAGAATTGATAATAAAATTATGGTTGAAGGAATATAAAAATTTACGAAGTCTGTAAGTATAATAAATATGTGTAGGTCTTTAAATTTTTGGTATAATTAAATTATCAAAAAGTAGCATGCCATGCTCATAATATCTGCAAAATTGCTTTATTAGGTTGAGTAAGAAACTATTTAGGCAAATATACCCAGGGTAAGAAAGAAGTAAGTTGTAATTTTTTATGCCTTTTATAGATCGGGAATAGAAGTGGCATACTCGGTGAAGGATTCTCTATGCCAATCTATTCATGAGCTGATGTGCAACCAGTATAAAGAAAAACAAGCCGAACAAATTGTAATCTTTCATGAATGTTAGGTATAGAGGTTTGTGACCAATGTGCTTCCACTTCTAATGGTTGTCAAGAAAAGTATGAACTCACGTTTAGTTACGATTGTAGGTATGTAATAGCCGCATGACCAATTTTAAACCTGTATTTTTAGCATCAACCGAGAATCCTCTACGTTTTAGATGTGAAGAGAACATTTTATTGGAAGATCACAATTATCATTCAAATGACAAACTTGAAGATAGGGTAATTAATAAGGTGTTTTTTTTTATTAAATCGAAAAAAATGTTTGATCTCGCTTACATCATATCAGATTCAGTTGATTTAGAATTAAACAATTTTCCTTAATTAAATTGTAAACTAAAGTTTTGAATATTATAATGGCTTATGTTTTAGTTGCAAATTCAGAAAACATGGCAGAACCAGAACCCATAACTGCAGCAAGTACGTCTCATACTCCTAAATCATCCAGAGAGCAAGGTAATGATTATTGAGCATTCTTTTGATAGGCAAAGAACAAGCAAAGCACTGGCTAACGTCATTGACAAGTGAAATAAAGCCATTGATTAATTTTTCTTTACTCAAATGATACAGCTAGAAGCGTTTTCAAAACCTACTCGAATCACTTAAACTATTAACCGCGACATTCGTTAACTAAGAGTTACAACCCACCCGTGTTCGTTGACGCAAGGTTAGCTACCAGAATCAGTGATCAGTGTTACCCGGCTATTCAGGCAAAGTCAAAAGTAAACTGATTACTTTTGACCCTGCCTGAACAGCAGGGTAATACTGATCACTAATCCTGGTAGCAAACCTTCCGTCAACGAACACGAGTAGGTTAGTTCTATAACTTAGGTTTTGCTTTTTGCCTTACTATGAACAAAAAGAAATGAAAAAAAGGGAACTACAATTGGAAGAAAGAAGATTGTCCATAGAGGAGAGAAAAATACCTCTTGCAGAAAAGCAAACAGGAATTGCCGAATTGGAATTCAAAAGGTTATTTGAATTAAATGAAAAAACTTAATTTTCAAATTGAACAAAGAAGACACTTAGCAATAATTATCGACAGACAAGACATGCTAATTAATTTTATTATGAGTAAAAGTAAACATTGCTAATTTTATTCGTTTCTAATGGTTTTTTCCATTATAACACTAAACTTATGAACATGCCACAAACATATACTGGTCACCTATCTAACTTGTTCACACTTGACTAACTTTTAGAGAACTAATAGCTTATATATCAAAACATGAGAGTAAATGCTATATTGTCATAACTTTTTATTTCTAAAATCTAAACATTATATTATTCCAAAATTTATAAAATTGATTTTCAAACACATTTTTGTATCTCCTTATTTCTAAACAGCAAAAGCCGAGATTTTAAAATGGATTCGATTCTTTGCACTTATATAATATGTGTCCATTAACACTCCTAAGGGAATACGTATTAAGGTATACTTCGAGGTTCTAAATTAAAATACATAGATGTCTAATTTCCATGCAAGCAACTGTGGCAGTTTGTTAGGATTGTGGCAGACTTGTACATAGCTTCAATATCCTGTAATAAAATTTTTTGGTTCTTTTTAAAGTCTAAAAATGCAAATTCAGCAATTATTTTACTGAAACTCCATTCTACAGCTTTTTTACTACAGACATTGAAGCATTAAAAGTTTGCTCATCTTCATTAATGCCATGGCCAGGATATGGACACAAGAGTAATTCTCTGATGCCATATGCTTGGTCACCATAAATTACATAATTACGTCCATCAGGAAATCTGGCTTTAGTTTCTAATTGCTGATAAAAGCCAAATTCTCTAAAAATTCCTGCGTCATGCCTTCTTTTTTCAAAAGCCCCAAACTCACTTATAGTGATATCATCTGGTGTAACTACGGATTGGTACTTTACACAGTGTATTCGTTTGTGACCCAAATAATAATTTTCTTGTTGAACTAAAGGACGGCTAATGGGCCTGGCTGTGCCATCGATGAAACCCCAACAATTGGTCACTTTTGCACCTTGGGCGGCAATTACTTAGAATATAAATTTGCTTATTGGTGCCTAAATTCATTATATATGTGTGTATTCACAAAATTTATTACTTCCGAAAAGGCTGAAGAAGATCTTTGAAAAAATATTCCAAATCACAGAGACGATCAGGATATGCCAATCGCCCCAGTAACATGCACAACCCGCCAGTCCCTGGCCATAAATTAAATTATAATTATTGAAATGTAAATTTAAACTATATTCGTTTTATTTACCATTCTATTGGTATCCAGACCGTGTGGTAACATGCTCTGGTATTTGTAAGGCTCCGAATAATCTGGGTGTCTTCATTATCAAATCTATAGTTCAGTTTTACATCTCTAGCCTCCATATGATCTAAACTAAACAGTGGTTGAATTAAAACATTTCCTCTGCCATTTTGTTCTTCATCAAATATATCATGCAAAATTATGCCCCTAATCAAATTATGTTCAATTCCATAAGGATTCTTCGTTCAATAATTAGTGCTTTCCTTTTAAGTAAATGAGCAGCTCGGAACAGCTCCAGTGCATTAGGCTTTGCTTTCCTTTTACAAAGTGTTTCAAGCTCCAGGAGCTGCTAATTTACCATTCCCCTGCCCCATGAAACACCAACAATTTTGTTCGTGCTTCAAGCTCAAGAAATTAGTTTTTGACGTTTGAGGTTATAAATGCACCAAGCTCAAACAAGAGCATTAACACCGGGTCTTATCGACAAACAACAGCCAAAGACACTAAAACTCAAACGGGCCGAGGTCCCAAACGTTTTCTTTTCTTTGAAATTGTAACGGGCATTTTTAATAGTTTAAAATTTTACGCTTTTTCCCAATTAGTAAATACATTTCTACAAATTACTATTTTTTATATTGGATATTTATTAACTCCTTAGGCGAGTGGCATCGTATTATTAATAAATAAATTGCAACGAAGTTTTAAATTGGATTATTCGTAAATTGCTTTCCGGCTTATCGAAAATGATAAACAACGGTAATTAGTTATTAGATAGGATGGGCATTCACGTTTTGTATGTGCCTTATGTTAGGAACGAAGTCGTGATAGTCGTTGACCAGAGTTCATGGTAACAACGAGTTTAAATAAACAGATTAGAGTGCAGTCGAGTTGTAGTTTTGTTCTTGGTTGCTATATACTAATTACGTTAAAAATACTGCTTCTTCTTTGCTTTGAAAATAGAGTAGTCGTGGTTCGTTCTTGGTTGCTATATATTAATTACGTTAAAATACTGCTTCTTCTTTGCTTTGAAAATAGTGAGAATTAATGCGGGAGGAATTTTCGTATTGTTCATGTACGTGCATGGCACGATTTCTTTTAGTTGTTTTCTTGTGAAATAAAAATTGTATATTAACTGTACAAAAGTGTTTTACAGAACATGTTGACGGACGTACTTAAGTGATACACGTCTTTTACTCATTATGGTTCTTTTTAGTTGTTTTGTCTTTTGATATTAAAACTGTGTGTGTGCGTTCTAGTTTCGCGGTCCTTTTCTTTTCGGAGTGGCAGCATACTTTGGATTGTTTAAATACAGGGATACTGTAGTTTCTGAATTTTCTAACAACAAAGAATCTAAAATAGATCATTGCTTGCGCAAATTTCGTTATTGGTGAAATATAACAGATCACCGGCTTACAATGGTATTGGTTGAAATTTCTCACTGCTTTTTGGGATGTTTATGAAAATAATATACCTTTGGTCCCAGTTGAAATTAAACTAGGGCTTCAGAATATTTCGAAATTGTTGTCTTAGGAAGTAGAATTACCAAGAAATTTATCAAGGCTACATAGTTCCGACGCGGAATAATGTCTGCTGCTAACACCAGTGAAATACGTAGGTGTGATTAGTGTAACGTTCCATCAACACCCTCACGTGTCGAGGGTGAAGTGCTTCGTTAGTGCAGGACATCATTGAATCCCACACTTCAGTTGCAAGGAAGCGTTGCTGAAGGACTTTTGTAAGTTGAACTATTTCCTACTGGTTATTACTTTAAATATCTATCTGTTGCTTTACCATATCTTTGTCGTTCTGATACCTTTTACAATAGACTTGCATGCTATTTTAAAACATAGAAAAAAAAAGAAAGAAAGAAAAACCAATACTACTAAATTACTCATACCAATTGTGTCTTACCTATTTATTTACTGAATTACTCATATCAATTGTGTCTTACCTATTTATTTACTGAATTACTCATATCAATTGTGTCTTACCTATTTTTTTTTTAACATTTTGTCTGATTTATGTTTAATTGGTGTGTGAGGAAACGTTTCTGCTACTCCCCAATATTACCTCACTTTGTACTAAACAGTTTTCTGTATTGCCTTTACTGTTGTTATATTATATAGTTTATCTAAACAGTTTCTTTTATTTACATTCTACAAAGTACTGAATAACTTAGACGTTTCACTGCTGCTATGCTTATTCTTTTTTTTCAGGTTTGCTTAACTAATTAATTTTATTGCAGGTATTATCACTAACTCCTTACGGCCGCGTACATGGTATGTTGGTCTGCTTTCTACACCCCCCCCACTCTCCGATTGAGCCCGGCCATTTTTTTTCTTTGATTTTCTTTTTGTTACACACGGCTACGAGCCAACGTAACATAACTTTGGCGCCCAACGTGCCTGCCACAAAAAAAAACGTAACAAAATGATGGAGAATATGCTAGGCAATAAGCCATCCAATAAGCCATCCAATCAATGTACTCATTCTTTGAATTCGCTTGATAGAGGCTGCAGATCCGTTAAGATTACGAACAACAAGTGCTGCCAATGAGGTTCCTGTGGAATTAAAGTCAAAGCCACAATCCTCTGCAGCTAAAACAACAGGAAAAAAAATTAAAGAGAGAGTATCTGCTCATGAAAGCGGAAGAATACCACAGAAAGCAACAAAGACATGAAAAGAGAATGGCAATAGAAAGGGAGCAACTAGATATCGAAAAAAAGAAACCGAGGTTGGTACAGGCCTTTTTTAAAACTTAATGGAGCTGCCAATATCTTGTAATACATTTAATTAATCTTAATCTTATATTACAATCTAAAAATCATAGGTGATAGCATAGTGTAACTTGTAGATTATGGTAATAGTTAGTTTCATAAGCAATGTCTTAGTATTGCAATATGTACAAACAAGTGCAAAATAAATGTATTTTATAATTTTTCAAGTCTGTGTAATAAATTATTCTATATTTATTCAATATTTACAACCTACATGATTTAAGTAACCATTTCAGTGAAAACTTGCTGCCTTCTATTAAGATTTTGAATGATAAGTAGATCCTCGAGATCTTCAAATGGGGTGCCTTTGGGTTGATTATCATCTGCTTCTACTAAATCATTTGCGTCCAAACAAATAGTATGTAGAATACAAGCAACCATTATCAGCTTTGAACACAATTTAATATCCAGATTGTCCAAGTGTCTCGACCGCCGAAATCTGCCTTTTAATAGGCCAAAACTGTTTTCAACTATAACTCTGGTTGAGGATACTTTCTGCTTAAATATTTTATGTTCTCGAGTAAGGTTATAACCGATCTTCGTTGGTTGACTTTTTTGAGACGTGTCCGACTATCTATATACCAACCAGGAATAATAATCAAAAACAAGTCGGAACACTTGGCTCGGGTGGTAAATACACTATTATCAACTCCCGATGTATTCACAAAGGTCTTGACAAAGTTGTAGTCTTATCCGTAGTTTGAATGACTTTTGGAATCTTCTGGACTAGCTTGGGGCTCTATCTCCCGTGGTTAATTATAGAGACTATCAGGGGGATTCCTATTCTACGGATATTTTACGGCGCCACTACTTTTTTAACTTATTTTACAAGACAACACTACAGAGTAAAAAGAAACCTTCTAGTGTATAACGTATCTTAAGGGATTTATTTTAAAGTTTCTTTATCTTGTGCTTTCAATTAATTTAAAGGTAAATAAATAATATTACTTTTAACATTACTTGTGATAACCAAGCAAATAGTTCTTATAACAATTGAGTTAGTATGTCTAACTAGTTTGAATGAATTAATGGTCAGTAACCACGGTGAAACGTGTACCTTCCATCTAAGATCGAAACTTTTCAATTGCGAAAATAACAGCTAAACATTCTTTTTCAGTGACAGAATAATTTCTTTCAGTTCTAGTGAGGCATTTGCTTGCATAAGAGATTACAAGACCTATCCCATCTACAATTTGTATTAAAACAGCTCCTAAACCTGTGTCACTAGCATCACAATCAACCGTGAATGGTAGAGAATAATCTGGTTGAGACAGCAAGGAGGCAGAAATTAATGCTTGTTTCAACAACATAAAAGACGACTTTGCACCTTTATTCCAAAAAACAGACTGCCCTTTCTTTGTTTTCTTAAGCAGATCGTCAATGGGCGATACTAACGCTGAAAAATCCTTAATAAAACGTCGATACCAACTACACATGCCCATAAACCTTTTAACTTCAGTGGTAGTTGTAGGATGGGGGGAAGTTTACCATAGACGAAACCTTCTCGGGGTCAGTTTGAAGAGAATTAGAACCTACGATATAACCTAAGAATTTCAGTGATTTCTTAAGGAATTGACATTTTTCCAAATTTATGATTAAGTTTGCGTTTTTTAAACGTTCTTTTACTTCGTGAAGAAGCTAATGTTCTTCAAAAGTCGGGGAACATAAAATCATATCATCAAGATATCAAAATATGGAGTGTTCAAAACGTGGACCAAAAATTTTGTCTACAAGACGTTGTAGTGTTTGAGCGGAATTTCTAAGTGTAAATGGAACAACAACAAATTTATATTGACCTTGGCCAATGATACTAAACGCAGTCTTATCTTGAGCTTTTTCTGTGAGGGGAATTTGCCAAAATGATTTCCGTAGATCTAGACAGGAAATGTATTTTGCACCTCTTAGCATGTTCAGAATCCTGTCGACATTCGACAACGGATAGCTGTCATGTTTAGTGAACTCGTTTAACGCGCGACCGTCAAAACAAAACCTATACTCATCGCTGTTTTTCTTTTTCACTAACAGTACTGGGAAAGACCAAGGGCTTTGACAACACCTAAACGTAACATGTCATCTAGTTTTTTATTTAATATTTTGCTCATGTGGGGTGACATTGCATAGGGTCTTTTGCAGATGGGGACTGCATCACCTGTATCTATGTCCATCTGCATTTTGTCAGTGCGACCTAACTTATCTTCATGACTGATTTCATCAAACGCCTTTATGGCTTGTTGTGCAAGATGTTTCTGTGTACTTGTTAAGTCGTCGATGCTATATAAATGATCTGATTAAACTATAGGACTTAATTGTCTATTAGCATTCAAAACATCATTTGCTAAGTCGTCATAGATGTGCCACTTATCGTTTTTAAAGTTGGCAACTAACCCAAAAAGTTTTGTAAAATTGCTTCCAAAGATGAAATAATGCAGAAGAGAATGAACAACTAGAGTGTTGAGCGTGCGGCAATGCTTGCCAATTTGAATTGGTAAATCAACTGAAACAACTACATCTTTAACTAAACCATCGGCCGTAAATACTTCTTTACGTTCTGAACGAAAATTTTTTATATTTAGCTCTTTCAACAACGGTAGTGCTAACAAACCTACTACAGTCGTGGTACATCCTGATCTAACAATCCACAAATCTTTTTTCCAAATAATAAAACTGTATTGTATGGACGATTATCGCGGGGTTTCTTCTCGAGCAACTGGTCGGTCCTGTCCTCACCAGGAGATGAATAAAAATTTTTTACTGTGGCCAACCATTATCTCCAATCTTTTTTTACAAAATAATTTGTCTTTACTATTCGGACTGATAGCCTTTAAAGAAAAGACATTATGTCGGCTATAATACATCGTACTTGTTACTCGTTTTTTTTTGTACACCTAACGCAATTTGGACAAATAACACCTTTTTCACTACAACCACGACAAAATAATATCTTTGGGACTCTACACATGCTAAGTTTGTGTCCATAACGTGAACAATTCCAAAAGATATCTTTACTTTTCGTCGCATGAGATATTATTAAACTCCTATTGTTAGAATAATGCGTTATATTTTGCTCTGTTTTAACTTAGGGTGTAAAAAGAATATTTCTAAAAGTATGTGGAGTGAATTTATCATTCTTATTGAACGATTTATTAATAAGAGATGGAGGTTTAACATAGGGTTTCTTCTGAAAGTTATTTGAAGATTCAAAAACTAAGTTCTTTTTCGTTGAAGACCCTTCTAATTTTTTGCATAATTTGAGTAAAGTTTGTATGCTGATAATGTCTGACAAAGCTAAATGCGTAATATACTCGGGAAGTAAGTTGTTTTTCATTATTCTCACTTTCGTAACTTCAGCGGGGATTTTTGGGAGGCGATTAAATAAACTTTCTATATGTGCTATAAACAAAACTACTGGTTCATAATTCTTTTGTTTGCGGTTTTTGATGGATTCCCATATTTCATCCTCTGGGTGTGTAGGTAAAAATCTTCTTTCAACCATTTAACTAAAGAATCCCAATTATCTATCATATGTTTGGCACTCCAATACTAGACAAGAGCACTATCACAAAAAAAATTCTACAGCCGAGTTATGTAAATCTTCTTGACTTATTTTGTGTGCTATGGATAGTTCGTTTATCCTTTTTAAGAACGAATATAATTGACCAGGCTCATCTGGGAATTTAACTCCCCACGTATCAAAGGATATGGGCTGTGGTATATACGTTATAGTTTGTAAAGGTGGGTTAATAACCGTAGAAGAGGCTAACCCTTCGACTTGTTTCCCTACTCCTTCGTATTTCTCAGCTTTTTCAAAAAGATCAGCTTCTAGTACAAGTACTGTGGCTAGAGCTTAATTTTTAAATTCAACATTTTCTTCGAATTGTGACTCGGGGATAATCATACATTGTATACTACCTGTAAGGTGGAGTAACCTAGTGGAGATCCTCTGGAAAATGGAATCGGACAAATTAAATTCAAATTCTGCTAAAATATCTCGGATAGAATCACTAGAAGACTTTATTTCTTTACATTTAACCTCAAAATTCTCTGGATTTTTTATTAAATCAATTAGATAACCTGGATTCGCTACTTCTTCGGCTAACCTTCTACTCAACATGTTACGTTTCTCTGAAATATCTTGGTTATTGATGATACCTCTACTTCATAATTCAACTCGTCTTTTAACAAAAAATTTACTTTAATACTTTCTATCATTCTGGGCAATTTGTTTTTACTAACTCACAAAATTTTTCTAAATGGCTAAAAAAGAAAAAATTTTATTCTCACACGAAGGGTGTAATTTTGTACGGCTTCGAACATTCGAGCCCAAACGTTGGGTGCTATTTTTTGTAACCAATCTTCGTCGGTTGACTTTTTTGAGACGTGTCCGACTATCTATATACCAACCAGAAATAATAATCAAAGACAAGTCGAAACACTCGACTCAGGTGGTTAATACACTATGATCAACTCCCGATGTATTCACAAAGGTCTTAACAAAGTCGTAGTACTATCCGTAATTAGAATGACTTTTGGAATCTTCCGGACTAGCTTGGGGCTCTATCTCCCGCGGTTAATTATAGAGACTATCTGGAGGGTTCCTATTCTACAGATATTTTACGGCGCCACTACTTTCTTAAATTATTTTACAAGACAACACTACATAGTGAAAGTAAAATCCTTCTAGTGTATAACGTATCTTAAGGGATCTATTTTTAAGTTTCTTTATCTTGTGCTTTCAATTAATTTAATGGTAAATAAATAATATTACTTTTAACATTACTTGTGATAACCAAGCGAATAGTTCTTATAACAATAGAGTTAGTATCTCAAACTAGTTTTTATAATCTCAGAGTCGGCCTTCATAACCATAACTGTATAATTTAAACTCTTTTACCGTTAATTTATATAATCATAGACCTATATGAATAAATTTAAGTCAACTCGATGCATCTATTTCTACTGAAAATCTTAGTTACACAAAATCAAATAAAAATTACTTCTCCTTATTCAATTTGTAATAATTTAATTTTGAATTCGTACTTCATAATAAAAAACATGTTTAATTATCGAAGGTGATCAGATCTGAGGTCCTGCGACTTACAACTAAAACCATAAGGTCATTATATATTGCATTTACTTAAAATTCAGTGCTATGTTAATAATCATTTTCTAATATTGCAAATATCTAAAACCAATTTCATTTTATACTTGACTTTTAAATCAAAATTTTAAATAACGTTTTACATAATCTTCCATAAATTAATGTTCAACAAAATCAATAATATTTATTAAATAAAGTTCACTTAATATTCCATCAGTTTAAAATTCAAAGGAAATGTTTTTGAAACGACTTACCGGTTATTACTGCCAACGCAATCTGGCTTTTTCATGACGTAGAAAGTTATTTCAAGAACGTAACCTAAACAAAGTCTCCAACTTGCATAATTGTTTATAACATCTAAACTTGTCCTTGAGTTGATTTCTCAGGATCGATATACTGCATCGATAGTTAAGTACATCTTGGTTAAAACGTGTTGCTACATTTCAAAGTGACATCATATGTTACAATTACAAAAGCTTCTCATAGCTGTATTAAATATTTAAATGTAGTTGCGCTACAAGGAAATAATATTTAATTAAAATTCACGTATAGAATTTATACGAACCATTGGTTAGTTGGTTTTGATTAATTATTCAGATGGACCATGGTAGATGCTATGTGTAGAGTTGATGCCAGAGTACTAAGCAAATACATCTTAGCGTGCTGGTGTTTGGACTACAAGCATAGAACATCTATAACCCTACGGGATAGAATGTAATCTTCCATGTTAAACAGAATGACAAGGCAAAGCACCATCTATACGTCTAGGAAGAAAAGTAAAATTAAAGATGGCGGACATGGCGGCAATTTTAAATTTTATAGGTTTAAAAACTACCGCTTCAAATGAAATACAATCACAAAATTGATCAAATTCAAATGCTAAGATTACTTATATAAGTATGTTCTGAACATTAAAATCATTTAATGTTCAAAATATAGTAAAATAAGTACTATGAAGCATGGAACTTGACCATTTTATGAATAGTATTTCATCTGAACAAAAAAATTAGGTTTTGTAATGTTACTTACTTAATATTACCTTTTTCATGTGTAAAATAGGATACTTAACACTGAGAAGACATAAATACAACTTTGGTATCATTATTATATTCAAATGTATTGTACATGAAACATTTAGAAATCTATCATTAACAATAGAATATGCAGTAGAGAAAATTATACAATATATTAGATAATCAACAACAAATTTCGAAAATATTGAGAACAATAAAATAACAGCAGATACACTAAATTCTTGCATCAAAACTTAAAATAAAGAAGCAAGCTCTTTTATAGCAATCTCCTACTTTGTTGTCACTATTTAATCTGCCCTGCTTAGTTCAAATGTCTTGTCTGTAAAACTTTGAGAATTTTACTTAGGCATTTCATTTGTTTATTACATGAGCTTATATGCTTTCTATCCTAAGATTACACGACTTTAAATTTGTTCTAAATGCAAACTGAAATCAGAAAAACTTGTACATGCTTAGTTAAAATGTCCAGTTTGCAATAATAAATACATATGGGCTATGTTGAATAAGCATATTTAAGTTAAACAATTATCTGACAGGAATTTTTGTACTAAAGTATTTTTCTCTTGTAGTGCATATGATACTAGTACAATATCTTTTAAAAACGAACCCAACGTAGACTCAGAATATTGTAAATTTGGGAATTTCAATGTCATATGCTGTTGATCTGATGATGCCTCTTCTGTTAAGAGAAATATGTCTAAGTTTTCTCTTTAATCGTTGCATTTACGTTCACAGTTTAATTTTTTCAAAGAATCCACATTGGTCGTGACATATATCCGTTGCACATATATTGTTTTGCAGCCAACGTAATTGCTTCTTTTGCAACTTTTGTTTTCTTTTGCGACACCAGAATTGGACAATTGCAACTAGATTTTATTATTGCTTAATATTTATACTGAAATATTTTATACTTGTCACTATTATTATGGGACAGGGGTATAATACTTGAAATTTATTTTAAATTGCACAGATATTAGATTGCTAACAAACAAGGATCCATGTAGATTTTTCTAACAGTGCTGATACAATAAAAATTCAAAGTTAGGGTGAGACAGATTTTATTGTAAATGTTCGCATCTGAATTAAATATATAAGCATCTGTTCTAGTTAACTAATTCTTATGATAATATGGTTTACTAAGTTATGTAAAACTTACAAGATACTTGGTAAACCATTGTCATAATTAGCAAGTTCATATATTCAGATACATGTTAGCAAAATAAATCTATTCAAGTATTGTACCACTGTTTCAAACGCAATAAAATAAATTAGTGACTAAGTATAAAATATGTGACAGTATAAAAATTAGTATAATTTGCCAATAATAAAAATCTAGTTGCAATTGTCCATTGTGTCGCAAAAGAAAACAAAAGTTGCAAAAGAAGCAATGTACGTTGGCTGAAAACAATATATGTGCAACAGATATATGTCACGACCAATGTGGATTCTTTGAAAAAATTAAACTGTGAACGTATGTATCAACGATTCCTAAAGACAAAACTTAGAGAACATAATTTCTAACAGAATTAGGCATCATGCAAGAGCAACAGCATATGACATTGAAGATTCCCAAATTTACAATTATTCATGAGTTGCTGTTGTACTGCTTCAGTTTAAAAGATATTGTACTAAGATCAAATATGCTACTACAAGAAAAACATACTTTAGTACAAAAATTCCTGTCATTATAACTTGTAATTAAACACAATTATTCTGTCACAAAAGCATGTTTAAGTCATTGGATTTTGATCAATTCAATCAAATATTCTTCTGGTACTGAGACTAATAAGACTCTGGTTAAGTATGGTTAATTAGTTTTATCGGAAATCATTTATTACCTAGACAACAAAAATAAGATGGAGAAGTCAAAATTGATTGAATTACTTATGCAAAGCTTAAAGTATTTTAATGAAGAATTGCACTAATAGTAATCTATTCAATGCATTAGCTGTTATACTATTCAGGTTATAACAAGCAATGCCATTTAGTCTAAATCAATAAATCTATCTCTATAAATACAGTATAGTATCTTATTATCAGATAGAAACCGATATTAACGTATAATTATACATATTACTTAGTTGTCAACAAACTAAGCAACATGTAATCCTTGGATATTATTAGGATCAATTCAATTACACAATGATTAATTCTTTTAGTATTATGTGATAAATCTTCAAACCTCATATTATAGTTATTGATTATTATTTTAAATGCAGAAATCATTTAAATACTGACAAAGTTCGTTTCTTCCAAGACTCAACTATATGATGGCTGATTACGTCAGAAATTGCATTGTATATATATCACTTTACATTATAAAAAATGAAATGCAGCAAGAAAGTACTCCTTTCAATCCCATTATTGTTATAAATTCAAGACAAGATGTGTTCATAAGGGTAAACGATGAACTTTTGTCATATAAACAATGCAATTATTAAATAAGTTATAGCTATCTTAATTCATGTTGCGATAATTAGTTTTGAAATGGTCAGTAATTTTAGTACTATGATATAGCCCAATCTACACTAACGCAAATTAAGCATTCGTAATTATTTGATCTACTTAATAATATTCTATCTGTGCATGATCAAGTGATATAATTTTAGTAACTTTTGCTGGTCCAAAGTCTTCAACATGCATTTGACTAATATTCGAGTTGCATGAAATTATCTTTCTAGAATTAGCAGAAATCATTTCTAGTGAAGGAGAGAATAACAAGCAAAGTTTCTTCACGGTTTCTTGCCAAGACTCAGAATAGATATCTTGATTACATCTGTCGCAGCACTTTTAATTGAAATACAAATAGTATAGTATATAAGAATATTCATATATTACATTACTCGAGATACAAAATGAAAACAGTCAAGATAAGCAACCTATAACAGTCAGGATTTCCATTTAAAATGACTATTAATATAAGCCATAAATGTGTATCACTTAAGGGTAAAAATATAGCCATATAGGTCATTTATTCAAACACAATTGATCAATATGATCTTTGAAGAAAGCTTTTGGCTACTTAATTCAAACTTCATAGATGTATTTTATCAAACCATTTAGTGTGTGTTGTTAAGTACCCATCAGCTATCTTTAGTCTTGATATACATCCAGAGATTTCGTTGGTACATTAACCAACCTTGACTTGCTGAATTATTGTGATCTGCTATATGCAGCAGCCAAGACTTCTTTGCTATCAAAGTGAATAATTTCTAAAGTATGCAGGCTTTTAAACAGATACTGTCAACTGAACAGGCAGATCTAACATTGAGTTGCAGTCAACAAATTTCCTTTCTAGAATAGACAGTAAGTTGTATGCACCATTGTTTCTGACAGTGGAAAGACTTTTAAAGATGCACATAGTTATAGCTATAGATATTGTATACTACATAATAACTAATGAGCAGCAACTACAAGGATAGCTAAATACAGCTAAGGAAAGCATCTGTCGCAGAATGCAACTGTTCTGACAATTAGAAAATACTAAATTAAGCTATAGATATTATAAGAATATCAACAATATAATTTGATAGCTACCAATACATCCAACAGCTGAAAGTAACATTAATACTAACATATAACAGTCAGGTATTTCTATTTCATAAAACTACTACTTAAATTATATATTGCAACTTATACATGTAGTATCTATCGACTGCTAAAAAAATAGTAGCGATATAGGAAGTTTTATTGTCGTACAAATTCAATTCGACTCCAAGTAGCTTCTATCCTGAACGAAAACTGAAGCATTTTAACAAATACTGATAAGCTACATAGATTTCTTTAACTGAGTTAAAACTTTGCATTTTATCTGTTGGGTTGTTAATAACCCTCAACCACTTTTATGAAACATCTCACAGCGATTTTTGGCTTGATTAAGCTATGTGGACTATGCTGAATTGATTAGACAATACTGCTAAATGCATGCGCAGCTTCTTTCAATTGCTCACAAAGATCGTAAAAGTATGAGTTGATAACAATTTCAGCTGAACACATATTTCTAACATTAAGCAGTTAACAAATGTATTTGGGAATAGATCTCAGTAATGTTGTATAATTGTTTATTACAGTCAACAACTTTTATAAAATGCAACTATATTATAGCTGTATAGAGATCAATGCCATATACTTACGTATAATTTAAATAATATCGAGCAGCAATACTCACAAGGAAACTACTAAATTAGCCTATTTCTAAATTAAAGGATACCTCTTGATGAGTATGTATCTTTGATTCAATTAATGATACAAGCTCTATAATTAGTTAATAAATACAAAACTATTTCAACAATGTAATTAATGATAAATACATAATGTTTAAACAGTCAAATGTGACAGCTGATAGATGTTATCTAATAATACCCATATACGCAGGGTAGTGGCAATTTCTTTTGTACAACATAGAATTATCTATAACCCTATGGGACAAACAAATGACCTTGAACGAATACTCTAGTTACCTTTAAGTGGTAATTATTCGACAAGGCAACAAATTATCAGAACGGTACGCCATGACAGTTTATATTGTCGGTATCCTACAAATTACATACTCCTGACAATATGTCAACAGTGATTCTCACAACGACTCAATTCCATCGACATTTTCGGCGGTGTTCAACAGTGACGAAACATTCCTGAAGCATGTTACAAACATTCCTGTAGATGCACATCTAACCTGAGACTTATATTTACCAGCAGTGTTCAATGTTATAATAAACTTTAAATGATTAATCGTTTCTGTTTATTGAGGTTATGTAAGATTTTATTTTATGAAAAGGTTAGCACAAGTTGTTGCGTGTTGGATAAATTTATACACACTAAATGAATTTTATGTCAGATTTCGAAGGACAATACTGGAAACTAAAATGACTCAGATTCGTTGCAATAGTTGCTTCACAAGGATCTGTCCAGAAAATTAAACTGGTTCAAGGTGACCGAGTGTCCTTAAAAGAATTGTATACCAACCATTATGTCAAATTTGCAGTATGCAGAGTCTCCATATGCTAAAAATTCTTGACACCATGAAATTCAGGATTTTCATACAATACTTCTTCCCATAGAATTGCAGACATTGATATGTAAACGGCGCATCAAGTGTAGAGATACTTAGAATCGCCACAGAAAACAGTGGTATAATGTTGTTTAAGTATGTGCTACAAGGTACCCTGCAACAAAACGTATGGTAGCGCTAAATCTATTGACGTATACCTCTTAAGATGGATGTTGTAGTTTAAATTGCAGTTGAATACAATATAACTGCAACATTAATCGAACTCAAATAGATTGGTAGCATGTTTGTGAAGACTGCTGAAATCCATTGGTATTGAGAAACTATTTCAATCTCAACTTGGTGGACCATTTATGATCGTAGAATTTAACTGGCTTCAGATCAGGAAAGCTCATAACTCAGGTTGTAAACAGCGATGAGCAATGGAGAAAATATTATGAAATAGAACTATATGAATCTATAGAAATTTATCTAAATGCAATTCCTGATTAACTGCATATACTTCACAGTAATGATAAAGTAGAATGCTTCTATTTAAATCGAATGTAATTGTTTAACTTCCAATACGTATACCATTAGGATGTATATGGAGACTCCTCTAGTAACCTTTTAATATGTACATATTATTAGAATCATGGCAACAATTTAATCAAAAACTAACCATGTCACTTTATATGCTGTCTACGACTCATCCTAAGAATTAGCAATTGAATTCTTTAGCGAATACTTGTCAACAGTATTCTCCAGCAAACAACTCAATTCTTATCAATTTACGGCGTTTACTAGCAGGGGCTTCTAAATTAACAAACGATTCCTCTTGTCAGATAGTATTTTCTGAGGTCGAGCTTACAATGTAACCAGCAGAAACTGTTTCAATAATCGGTCTAATAATAAAAACATTTACAATTATTAACTCGTTCTCATGGATCTACTATTGCAGCAATTGACCTGTATAACTTGGTTTTCTTTAAAAGTAACGTTAGCCAAGTTGTGCATAACCATATTAGATTTACAACTGAAGTGACATTTTACTGTCAGGCATATTCCGAAGCAGATGCAACTGTCTTTGAACGAAAAATACCATGTATGCAAATTTTAGGAATAGTTCGAGCATGCTCCAAGTTGTTCCAGAGAACTTTCATTACCCTGCGCTACAATTCTTCGAGTTCATACATGAAATAATTCGTTATACGAAGCATTTCGTACAACTAGAATTCGTAAATAAACACTCATTGCTAAATTTATCTGGAACAACCATTTCGAAATAGTATTTTTCATAATACGAATATTAAATTCCCATATGAAATTAGTCTAACATTGCCATAATGACATGAAACCACACTCAAAGTTGGATACTTAGTTATATATCACCAATGAAAACTATTAGGTTAGGCAAAATATCGCGAATCGTTGTTTAACGTTCTTAAAGCTGTAAATCAGCATAACTGTTTTAGCGCTAAATGTACTTGCATGTTTGTAAAGGCATTATATATTCTAAAATGCAGTTCCCCGCTCAATAAAAATAGTAAGCGCGTGGCAAATCATTTACTATGCCGAAAGCAAAAAACGCATGTAGATGGCTAGAGCTTTTGTGGAAATGCAACCCAGATTTACTGAGAGGCTCTAAATCTTATAGCACCCATTTCACTCATAGGTAGATCGGTCTCAGATATCTGTTGTGAGAACTGCTTTGCAGTATTTCCTTAACATGCTCAACCAAGGGCGTTACAAAGGACTGAAGATGCAATGGAGACAAAGTAAGCTATAAATACGAACTTTATGCTATACATTTAAATTTATTAAATGCAATATTTTAACAGATCATAGGCCATGATCTTCGCAGTAATGCGAAAAGTAAGTAAAGCATTCTATTGTAAAACACCGAAATTGCGTTACTGTGCTGGATGAACTTCCAGCCATACTGATTTAACTCCAGGTTAGAGCACAACGAAATAATTGATACTGTAAGATATCCCGCGCTTAATCGAAGGACGACTTGGGGATATTACGAATCCTGCAATTAGAATCTTAATTCTATTGACAAAATAGCTCGAGGATATATAGGTCATGGTTGAGGTGTTCATACGACGAGTCGAATAGCAATTGTAAATCATTAGCAAGAATTGGACCTAGTGAACCTAATACATTTGTCATAACAACTATCTACAATTAAGAAAGTTTTAACAACTGTTAAATAAAGGACACAGGTCTGAAACGGTAACAACACTGATTTACATTTCAGAAGAATTGCCATGTGGCTACAATAAAGATTGAAACGCATGTTTCATCACCATCGGGTACTTCTAAAACGATCTTAATCGACGAACTCTAGCGACTGGATCATATCATTGATATACAGCAACAGAAGAAAGCTGGCTTAAAACAGAACGAAAGACTGATTAGTACCATAAATGAGGATGTTATCGTACACTTAACGGATTTTACAGAGTCTGTTAATGAAGGGTAAATATATTGAAGTGGAGCGAGAAATCAGCAATTCTTGTAATCAAATCACTTGTAGCAAATTTTATATTGTAAATACTCCTATAGTGTTAATAAAGGATGAAATTGTCTATCACCTAACCCTCTAGCAAATCATTACTATTCATACATGCATTATAATAGTTTTCCAAAGCCATACTTATAATTTAATTATCTAAAATATTATACAATATTTAAAATTTATCTAATCAACCATTTTAGATCTATGATATTTGTATGTACATTTTACTAATTACATAATGAATCAAATAGATGCTAAAATTATGGAAATTATGCTAACAAAAATGTTTTTATCTTTTGATAACAAGTGATAAATCTATTTAGACGTCCTAGGCAAAATGATTGCGAGATCACTTGCCGTTGTAGCCTATCGTACATAAAAGAAAACTGCTAATATTCTAGAAATGCATTAATTCTGTTAAAGGCACAAATACTTGCTGTTCTATAACGGAAAAACAATGCATCATCAATCATACATTCCTAAATCATACTCCTTCAACGTTACTATCCACCAAATTCTACTGGCTATTAGATTAGTTTTCTATGCAGAGATTATGCAAAGATGCTAACAAAGCATTGATAATCTTAAAACGAGGCTCTTTGTCGAGAGTACGCGATAATGTACGGTGTTTGAGGAGGCAAAATCCATATAATAGCATTAATATTAGCACCCACATTACATCTCGCTAATTAATAAGTGTTATACGTGTACATCATCTAGCCTATTAAAGTTGTATGCAGCTTCTGGAGTAAATTTGGCTCATACATTCAACAATGGGCGTTAATTTCAGTCATAAGGCCGAAGAGCATTATTACCAGAGTCGCCTACAATACTGTAACAGATTGATATTGCTGCTTAATGCCTATTTTCAATTGATTAAGTCAAATGTATTCATTACCTAACAAATGAGATAGTGCAACCAACTTTTGTGCTTTCTATTATCATTTACTGTCAAATAATTTTCCTTTTATTGAAATTAACTACTAGATTGAAACTATTATTCCAGAATGAAATAAATATATAACTGCTAAACGGATATCTTGCTACACATAAACATTTAATTGATTGTTCAGGTAAAAGTTGGTATGCATTCAAACTCTATTAATAACTTTGTTTATTGTGTTTAATGATATAATATAACCCAACTAATATTAATCAAAATACGTTATTCTTCAGGACCATAACAAATGTACATATTATCAGGAGAAATGACATGTCATCATCATATTTCTATTAGATTCTGTTTATGAAATAGTCCTCAGGATAATAATAGGGCATTTATGTTAATGGAGGTAAAACTTTTAGCCACATAGATACAGTACAATTCATGTGATTTAACAAACAATTACTCTACTGGAAAATTATTTTGTATAAAAAGCTACAATTAAAACTTGACTGTCATGATTGAAGTCACAAACACAAGTGTTAAACAAAACTGTACGTGCGCCACATTATATCTGTAGTTTAATTCTCAGTATAAATTTACTGTTAGGAAATCTAAACATAAAACTGATTAAATATCTAGAATAAAGAAATATTGTAAACTTGCATCTGATACTTCTGCAACACATACTTTTGTGACTTACCGATCGACTGGCTAATCACCTAAGATGTAAATTTATTGAATCACAATATGTGAATTATAATGTATAAACTTGTCCACTAATCATAAGAAACGCAAAGCTATTAATAATCTGAAAACTAAAACTTTCATATAGTGAGCCAAATGATCAATTAAGAACGTACTGGGGTTTCTCGTAACACTTAAGCATGGATTTTCTACTAGGTGGTGTTAATAAGGGCTCTAAGATTTATCAATTATTTATATTATGAGTAGCATTTGCTTTTTGTCAAGTCATAAAATAACTTCAGCAAATGTTTTATCATTTAAAACTCAAGGGGTTAGACTTTAAAAGAGTATGAAAATTTGTCTATCACCTAACCCCTCAAGCATACTCCGAACTTGCTTCTAATACCTGCTTATGAGCAGCCAAGTTAAATTTGATCTCACCATTAAGCCATCAAATCTATAATAATAATACTATCCTAACTTTATACAATATTGGAAAAAGAACGTATAATACAAACAATGAAACAGTGCAAAGTTGATTCGGTTAGATACTATGATATTTCGTATGGCTCGGAAAACACGCTGTTTCGTATACGTAAATGAGAAATTGCACGCCAACAAGTTCAGACGATGTAATTTTCTCGTTATGTCGAAAACTTTATTTCATTCCGCCCGCTCAAGAATCGACTTTGTATCTTAAAATTTGTACGAAGTGATAAACTAAATTTCGTATACGAAAATAACTCGAGAATTTGAAGCCCTGGTGCTATACGTACATAAAAGAAAACAGCTCAATATTGCGTAGAATATTGTCCATTATAATTTTATTAAATAATAAATATTTGTCAATACGGAAATAAACACAAACTTAATGCATCCAAATAAGTAAGCAACTTGACATGACTTACGCGACATCAAAGGTAAAGGTTAAACTCGCCTCTCAGTAAAACACGTTATTTATCCAACTCAAAAACCTGCCTTTATCGACTAGGTTTTGTTTACGGAGCATTGCAAAGCGCATTCTCACAATAGCAAATACGCTAATAACTTCACCTTAAAACGATGGGCTTGTTATTTCCCCAGTAGTTACCGCGATCATTTCTATTTGCTATTACAAAATCGCATATGAATAGCGATTAAAAAATTGGACGAAATACATCTCAGTAATTAAATATGTGTTATACGTTACATCTTATAGTTATTAGGAAGTTGTTATTGTTATAGAAAGTAAATGATATTTTAGTAATCTACAATGGTTGTTGATATTTCAGTACTATAGAGGTCGCAAAATCATTATTCTTATTACAGTAACTCTACAAATACTGCATCAAAAGTATCGAAATTCCGCTCGCTTAAATGCCAATCCTAATGGATTCAGTAAATGGCTTCTTTTGATTGGCTATTTATATGAGTATTGTGACAAAAGCCAACTTTTTTTGTTTAGCTTTTATTAATCATTTATCTGTTATCAAATTAATTATCTCCTTTTAATCTATGAAATTAACATATACATAGATAATGAAATACTTATAGGTTTACCTGAATTAAATAAATCATAAACAGCAGTAATATGGGATATTTGCTAACAGGTAAAATTTTTAATTGATCTGTTCTGGTAAAAGTTGGTATGCTTTCAAACAGTATTGAATGAACTTTGTTTTAGATTTTGTTGTTTGGAAATGTAAAATAAAATAATAATAACACCCAACAATATTAATTAAAATGCTTAATTCTTCAGGAACCATACACAAATAAGTTAATATTACTTTTGAACAGGAGAAATACAATGTCACTTCATCTATATTTCTTTAGCGAATTCCTGTTTATGAACAAAGTCCCAAGTTAATGAATATGCAAATCCTAGTATATATAATGGCTATTAAAAACTTTTAACCAGCTCATAGATACAGTGAGAATTGATGTTGTTTAACAAAAAAAGAGTTACAATGGCTACTGAATATGAGATTTTGCTCGAAAATAAGGAAAGATTAAAAGCTGTGATTGTCATGAGAAGTCACAAACACACATCAATAAGCAAAACCTGTATACCACACATTATAGTCTGTAGTTTATTTAGTATAACATTCCTTACATGTTAGGATTTCTAACAGCTATAAAACATTAAATATTGCTAAATAAAGAAAACTATTGTAAACTTTCATTATCCTGTAAAATTTCTTTTGTGGGTTATAATCATTAGTCAATAAGATGTCAAAGTATTATTGAATGCACAAGTATGTGAATATAATGTATAAATTGTACCATGCTACTCATTGAACTATATATTGACATAACTGGAAGGGGCTCAAAGTTTGCATATACTGAGGCAAATGGTCAGATTATGCAACCGGTCAATCTGGGGGGTTGTTGTCTCTCTCTCTTACACATTGCATTTACAGGAACTGTAAAGTAATTTTGAACATTTTATTAGTTATTTTATTCTGCTTTATGATTTAAACAATTTTCCTATTTATTATCAATACAATAAAATATAATACTTAAAGGAAAATATATTTTGACTTTAAATATCCATATTAACACTTCTTAAATAAGATAAGTTTGGAAAATTTTTGTCTTATACTAGCATTTTTTCCGTGAAACTTGGATGTTAATAACTTTGCTTTATGGTGCATTCTACACTTGATATAAATATTGGCAATACTTCTAATTATTTCAAGCTCATGCAAATCCTCTGTCACATATTCTTCGCAAATTGGACGTTTGGGCATAAATAAATGTAAATTATCAGAAAATTGACATGTGGCCATATTTTGCAATTTCCTTTTAAGATTACTAGTTTTGCGTAATTCTTCTTCGGAAAACAATCTAACGGATTTTTCTAAGAAATTTACAATTTTGTACACAGTTTCAGAAGCATTGTATAATTTTCCTCGGTTTATGATTTGAATAAACTTTTTGTAATTTCTATTTTCGGCAGCATAATTATGTTCATTAAAAATGTTGGGCTGATAAATTAAAATTTCGACGCAGTCACTGCAGTTGATAGTTTTAATGAATTTGCAAACGATGTAACCCGAAATAGACGAGCGTCTCGCGCCACATCTGATCTTGGCTGCCGCTAAGGTCATCATAGTTTTCAGTTGACAATTGTGAAACTTGTTTACATGGTGAAGATTAAACATCAAAACTTTGATGGCACTCTCAGCAATTAAAATTATACTTGTGAAGACTTTACCAAATATATTATGTATAAATGACTTATTAGCCTTCAGTTAATAATAAATCCTTGTTTATATGCCCCAAGAATTATTCTCCTTTCTGTGAGATCCAATCTTTATATAATAAGTGGTTTAATTTTTTCCATAATGTAATGAAGATATGGTTTCCACTTGTTCATTTACAGAATTAGAATTATTAAATTAAAACCACCAACAAACATAACATAACTATCCAGGCACATGACAACGTAATGAAAACAAGGAAGCTATGGCCTTGACGGCAGCCGAGATCAGATGTGGCGCGAGACGCATAGTATACGACATTTTCTTGATAGTCTGTAAGTTCGCTAATATTAATTAATGAGAAAATCTCATTATCGAAATCGTCGTCTGTATTATATCCATCGTTAATGGTTCGTTTTCCGGACCTAAATTCAAATGCTAAAGTACAATATGTGCCATAATTTCCACAATTTGTATTTGCACTTGGTTTTATTGAATTTTTAAATAATAATTGCCTTAGTGCCCATTTCAATTGGTTTGTGTTGAGATTGTTGTTCCAGCCACCTCTGGATCTTATGCAAGAAAAAAACACTTCAAGATGATCCTGTGAACATTTGTATGTAAGTAAATACTCAAGAGGATGTTCTTCTAAGGCAACAGTTCTTTTGCCAAGTTGGGCGTGCTTTTCATATTGATCAGAAAACCAAGTGCAAAGGTTTCTTTACATGATTTAAAATTGAAATTGAGTCCCCATACAATGACCTAAGATATATGGAACTTTTCTAAAAATCTCTGTAAAGTATGCAATCGTATGAGGTCGTATTGGTGTATTGAAACCCTTCCTAAAAGGATTTCTCGAACTTTATATGTCAAATAATCTATCAATAACTCTCACAAATTCAATGGTTGCTTCACAGTCATAAAAATTTGGATCTGAAACTCTTTGTACGTATTCCATCGCATCTGCTACACTGCTGCTAGGTGCTTGTGCTGCTAAACGCACATTCATTATTTTATTTTTATAATAAACATGTGCCGTTATAAGCGAATTTGCCAAACGTAATTCTTGCACATCTTGTACCTCTTCCGGCCTTTTTAAATATTCCCAGAAAATATTACCTTTATCCGACATAAATCCAACCTCAGCAAATGCATTTCTGGCCAATTTTAACATATGGCAACTATCCAGCAAACAATAAACATTAGTTTTCGTAGTAGGGTGCAAGAAAGAAGATTCGATACTACCACTAGATAGATTGCAGCCCAACTTGTTGTATGTAGATACATTTGCAGTTGTACCATCATAGGTAATTGACCTGATTACAATTCCGATTTCATACAAATGCCTTAAACAAGCTTTTAGTAATTGTGCTTGTATTTCAGCATCTATTTTATATATTGAAAAATAAGCGACAGGACATTTAAAATTGGCCGAAAATCCAACTGTTCGAAAAACAAGGATTCAGATGCTGCCGAATCAAAATCAGTATCAACAGCACCTCCAAAATCGACCCTACCGGTGAAACGACTGATCATTCCAGATAATTTGCTTTCTTATTGCCATAGAATTAAAAATGAGACTATAGTTTTTCAGTTCTGGTTCCTTTATTGCTTCTTCTTTCAAGAAATCAAATATCTCAGATAAAAATCCAGGCTGACAATTCAATTTACACAACCATTTTCTAATTGTACGAGAGTTTGGTAAATGAAAGTGAGTCCTTACAAAATTATATGCTTTAGGTGAATAGAAATATAATGTATGAGCAAATTGTTTCATTAATGGTGTAAAACGTCGTTGCGATTTGTTGGATAACGCCTGATTAAGTTTCTGGTTCATTACGAAATCCAAAGGAAAACCTATGAATAAATGTTAAATAAAGACATTGTGTACTATTAATAGCATATTTATAACCTTCAAAATAATTTTTCAAAACAACATCCAAATTTTTATTGTTGTAACCCCTTTTTGATACGAGCGTCTCGCGCCACATCTTAATCTTGGCTGCCGCTAAGGTCATCATAGTTTTCAGTTGACAATTGTGAAACTTGTTTACATGGTGAAGATTAAACATCAAAACTTTGATGGCACTCTCAGCAATTAAAATTACACTTGTGAGGACTTTACCAAATATATTATGTATAAATGAATTATTAGCCTTCAGTTACTAATAAATCCTTGTTTATATGCCCCAAAAATTATTCTCCTTTCTGTGAGATCCAATCTTATACAATAAGTGGTTTAATTTTTTCTATAATGTAATGAAGATATGGTTTCCACTTGTTCATTTACAGAATTAGAATTATTAAATTAAAACCACCAATAAACATAACATAACTATCCAGGCACATGACAACGTAATGAAAACAAGGAAGCTATGGCCTTGACGGCAGCCGAGATCAGATGTGGCGCGAGACGCTCGTCTTTTTGATAGTTCTGCTACCAATTTTTTCATATTTGCTATTTTTAAATCTCTCCGTCTCAATTTCTGTTTCAGAGTTTTTAACTTTCTTTGTTGTTGACGATAAACACCTTTATTGATATAGGTATTTCCTGTTTTGGTTTGTGTACCGATATCCACTTTAGCAGAGCAACATATGGGGCATCTACATCCATTTCTAATATATTAGCAGATGGTAAAACAATATTCTGAATAGCAGCCTATGATTCAAAGCTATACAAAAACGGAATATTTAAATATACCTACAGTTCGGTTTAGTAATCGTCGGTTAGACAGAGCGGACTTTTGCAAGTGCTTTGAAAAGGCAAAAATGGTTGGCACTGCATCCGGTTTTAAAATTTTCTTTGTGCATCCAGGTTTAATTTGGTAGTCTAGTTCCAAAAAATGTTCACTACAAAGCCTACTACATTTTGCAGGATACCATTTATCTCTCCGTATAGAATTAATTCATATTTGCAAAATTTCAGGACATTTAAAAGGAAACCTGTAAAATATTATTATAATAAAAATTTAACATATAATACCTATATATTACTACAACTTACGTATGAAATTGGATACTTCTCAAAGGATTATACTCATTGGAACACCCAAATGCAACGCAGAGATTTACCATTTTCATATACTAATATAAATCACTTTTAATGGCTTATAAATTTCACTTTCTTTCAAAGAATACAATTTCAACAATATGGGCTAAATATAAATTCAAGTAAATACTTAACAACAACAAGTGGGTAAGATAAAAGCACGAATGCGCATAACTAATTGTTTGCTTAAATCCCTCTGCCGTGTATGTTAGAGAGCAACAACAACCCCCTGCAGTACGATTACGAGAGTCTCGCGGTAGAAATAACGCGGCTGTAATGACAGTTGTAAACAGATTGAGGTTACGTAATTTTTTTTGTTTACATAAATTGGATGAGGTCTGTGTTAATGTTAAATTGATTGTTTATCTCCTTATTTATATAGGAGAAGTAAAAAATGAATATTTGCCTAGATTGTGGTTCTGAATTTACGTAAAATAAAACTTTGTATGGCCACAAGAAAATTTCATGATTTGAATATAAGAGACCAGTTTCTATAAGCAACCAACTTTGGATAAAAAAGAAGTTAAATTTAGTGCAATGAAGGAAATTAACTGTACACGAATGTTATCCATATATGCTAGCTCTTGTATGTAAACAACTTGGTATTTTGTACTAACTTGTTGCTATCCTAGGTATCTTTCGTGCTTGTGGCAATATGCAGTTTAAAGGTACTTTGCTGAGATTTCTTTAATTTGATTTGTAAGTTATTAATTACTTGAGTGAAATGTGTTTAATAATAGTAATAGAGGCTTGAGGTTTCAATAATTGTATTTATATTTTTTAAAAAGTAAACACGTTATGTACCCATATACATTCTCAATAAATACCTAAATTAATTAAAGAAGAAACTAATTTTATTTTGTCGAGAATTTTGTTTGCACTGTCAGTCGACTAAAATATGTAAAAAAACAAGGTAGAAAATTAAGATTATTTTGGTACTCCGACTAAAAGTAAAACTAAAATACTGCACTGTTAATATAAGAACACTCAATCCGACAGATTTGACGAAATTACAATAACTTACCAGCACTTGTAACACTGATAAAACAAAGTGAGAACTGAGGATTAAATTAGATTAGTCGCGTACTTGTAGGTTTCCCATCAAAATCGCTGGGATTGTAATGATTTCCAGTAATTTGTACATGTATTTCTGCGAGTGGTTTCCCCATCGGATTTTGTTCCCAAACAAGAGAAAGCAGAACAAAATTCAACTTTATAAGCTTTAGCGTTAATTAAACCTACTTTCTACTGAGATAATACACTGTCTTATCTTAACATAAAATCGGGTGATGTATGATCAGATCTTGTATGAACATTAACATTAAGGTTTGAGTTATTAACCAAACTATCCCTAATAAAAATTTCTTCTGTAAGGGTAGGCTTTTTAAGATCAATATTCCTTGTTGATTTCTTCTTTGTTGAAAAAAGCCGCACCTGATTGTTCAACTTTTTTATTAATATTAATCTCCTCTATAGTTTTTAGATCAATAGATTTTGCTTTATTTAATGTGTCAATGATTTTATCAAATTGTCTCATTATAGCCAGATGTACGTCGTCAGTTAACAAAGCATTCTCACATAGGCCTATTATTAGCTCGGCTCTTTTTTTTAACAATATCATTTTTTGAAGATTTTGCTTTATGTAAAATATTACTGCTGAAAAGTTCATTAACGTTACTAATATGCAAAGGTGTCAAGATTTGATTTGTAAAACTGTATCGCACAAGCATGTATGTGTTTGCAAATGTTAAGCTTTATCATGTTGTCAATACAGGTGCATTGAAATGTATGAACACATATGCTGCACTATGTACAACTTAAGCATGAACCTTCACAGGCCTCATCTACTCTCGTAACTTGATACTGTTTAAAAGCACAAGTGGACGACGTAACTAAAAATTCCTTATCATTTTCAAGACGTTTAATAAAATCTGATGTAATTGTTAGACTTGCTTTATGACTGTTTAATTCTATTAATTTTGTCATTGGAAGTATTCTTTGCAAGTTTAATTATACGTTTAAACAAGCTATCTCGAGCAATTTTCATTAATGCATTAATGTTTTTGTTCAAACGTTTTACTTTTCGACCTTCCAAATACACATACTTCAAAACTTTGTGCATCGATTCAAGATACATGTTAGTTTTCATTCTTAAACCCAATCGATAGCAATATGCCCAAGATGTTGGACGATTTGCATAATTATTATGAAAATATTCAGCAAATGATTGTGTATCAACATCGTCATAAAGATCTTCTACTACCTGATTTAAAATGTCATTAAATTCATCAATAGATACACACTGTAATAAAACACGAAGGGATTTATATACTACTACTTTCTTTTCAATCCCTCCATTGATTTTTGACAAATTCTTGCGCCAATTACGATCCACATGCCAGGTACATAGCAACTGGTGAGGTACCTTGGCCATAACATAAGACCATGCATTATAAAATGCTGGAGCATCATCAGACATAAAAACAGTAGTTGATATAATACCCACTCTTGATTTAATTTTTCCAAAAAACAACTTGAAAATCATTTCGTCAGCACGATTTGCAAAACAAAATGTCACTGGGCACCCTGAACCAAATTCATCCACTGTCATTAGTGTGTAGAGCTGAAAATCGTAACTATTTGTACCGTGTGTACCATCAACGCACACCTTGTCATTCCCAAATTTAAGCAACTGTTCACGTTTGAAAGAAGTGATTATGACTAATGCAAAATCTTGAACATCTAAAATTATTTTGAGTCATTTGGGTTTCCTTCTACACCTTGGCTTTTATAATATAACACTGGCCAGTCGCTTCCTAAGTTCATCATCTCCTCTACGCAGTGCCATACGCTAATTGCATCATTTAGGTGACATTTCACGCCATACTCAATATTTAAGTCCCTAACAATATTGTGCATATCTTTTGTTTCTAACAACAAAATTCTCTGTGAATTTTTTTGTTTTAAAGCAGAATCACGAACATCATCCAATATATGTTGAAATGTAACACCTTCCTTTAATTTTCCTGAAACATATCAATTGTAAAATTTCAAACTAGACCTTTAAGTTCGAAAATACCTGCAATTTCTGCTTTACTCTCTTTACTTAAAAAAACTCGACCAATATCGTTGGTATGTCCAACATGAGTTGTCCAGAAGTCTACTGCAACAGATTCATCGTTTT
Source organism: Platerodrilus igneus (assembly GCA_036346225.1). Lineage (NCBI taxonomy): Eukaryota > Metazoa > Arthropoda > Insecta > Coleoptera > Lycidae > Platerodrilus > Platerodrilus igneus. Next base: position 65,975 of record JARFIW010000282.1, on the reverse strand, counting down.
TAACGTCCTTCCATTCTTGAGGACAAACACTTCCAATTTATTTAGCCTGCTTTTTAAGCTTCTAAAACCCTTGCCTTTTGGAATGTAGTTGTACAATCGATGGCAATTACAGTATTCCTTTTTGGTGCCATCAGACAATAATTTAGCTAAAGTGTGAAGTATATAATACATTGCCAAAGATTGTTCCTGTTCTTGGTTTTTTCAGTTTTTGAACTCTGTTGAACAGAATAAAATTAGTATATAATTAACACTTTGCATAATAATCTTCAAACCTAATTGTGAATTAAAATGTAGTTGATCAAGTTTAGTTTCAATTTGATGTTCATTTGCTAAATGTTGTCGAAGTTTTTTATATCCTTTTAGATGTGTTGTACAATTTTCATAAAAACACTTGATTCTTGACGAGTTGAGAATTATTGGAATACTTTTATGAACAGTTCTGCAATGACGACGTAAAGTTGCTTTACTGGTCAAGGATTTGCCACATGTATCACACAAAAATTTACTAGTTAAAGTAACTGGTTTCCTAAATTCAAAATTATGAATCTTTCTTAAATGGGCATACAAATTCTTCTTTTGTGTAAACTCAAAACCACAATCTTTGCAAGTATTCATTTTTACTCCTCGTTTACAAATAACACGATAAACAAAATTAATAGGTAATTTCCATGGATTTCATTCACTATATGTAAACAAAAAAATTACGTAACCTCAATCTGTTTACAACTGTTATTACAGCCGCGTTATTTCTACCGCGAGACGCTCGTCCTGCAGTATCGTCTATCCTTGTTATTGCCCCTGACCACAAACTGTGGCTTCATGCAAGCGGTCTGTCCCTTCCAGTTATGTCAATATATAGTTTAATGATGCCACTTTATTGGTCTTCGTGTCATGCTACAGCTTTGTAGTCTATAAAGATTTACCCTCTGTAATTGCTTACTTTCAAAAACATAGTTTAGTTCTTGAAAGGTAAAGCGTAGTTATGTATCTTCAGTTCTTTGCTGTTTGTTAAGTTGCCTATATTTCTAAATGTTCAATCAGATACAGGTTTAAATAACTAGTTTAATTTTGTCTAATAAATTGCTTAAGAGTCTTTAACAATTTAATTGTATAGAGTTCAGTTCCTCTTTGTATTTAAAAGTTTGAGAAACGTCAAATGTTTAAATAAATTCTAATTAGCTGGAATCATATCTTCATACATAACGCAAGTGGATTTGAATACTACATATAAATGCAAATTTAAGTTTCCCAAATAAAACAGGTTAACTTATGAAGAGAACAGGGCTACGATTCTCCAACTTGCACGAATATATTCTATTAGAAAATTATTCTATTAATACATTTCTATTAGAAGCACCGTGTTCAATTCTCCAGCGATAGTAGAAATAAGTTCTACAAAAATCGTTCGTCATAGAAAAACGAATACGGCAACATTGCAAATTGCATGTATAATACGGTATGACAGATACTGAATTCATTTTTAGGTTAGTTTTTATCGGTTTTTGCGGTTTCCTTTCTTAACGGTTTTTTGTTGAATTGGATATTATTACTTAAAATGGCAGAAATTACAAAAAGGGCAGGGAATATTAGTGCTGCTCAAAAAGATTACCTACTGGAATTTATGAAACAGCATCCAGAGTTATCGAGTAGTAAATTTTCAACAGATCTTACATTTGCTACTAGCAGAAATCTGTGGCAGCAGGTATCTTTTCAGTTAAATCAAATGAATGGGGGCAAGAAAGATTGGAAAGCTTGGAGAAAGGTATCTTAATTTTTTATTGCTTACATATACATATTAACTATATTATAATGTACACTAGACTTGGCAAGATCTCTGAGCGAAAGCCAAAAAGAAGAGCTCAGAAATCCGTCGGCATGAACAAAAAACAGGTGGCGGAAAAGCCACCGATATTCTTTTAACACCTTTTGAGGAAAAAGTGACATCTATAATGGTAATAGTATGCATTGAAGGAGATCCTAATATACAAGAATCTCCTGCAATATTCGATAGTGAAGAAATTGGTAACATCTTTGTACTGTTCATTGCTACATGTAATAACAAACTGTAACTTGTAGATATTGTAGAACATTCCACAACCACTGATGCAGCTCCAATTATCGTAGAAACAGTAGGATTTGATAATGAATATAGTAATTGTTATGAAAGTTGTAAACTAACTTTTAATGAAAACTTTTAGGAATGAGATTGCACATGAACAGGTGGTGGAACATATTGCAACATTACCCGAAAATGCAACTCCATCTAGAAATTGCAATTTAAAGCGACGATTTGCATCCGAACGTTCAGATAAAAGTATTAAATGCAGTAGTAAATTTTGTGAGCAAATGGACGAAAAATTGAAACTTAAAAATGGTATTATGAGGAAAATAACTTTATATAAAAAGAGAAGTAGAAGAAGAAGCATATTACAAAGCCAAATTACTAAAACTCAATTCATCCATATAGTTTATTAGTATGATATATATTTAATATTATAGTAGATTTAAGTGCTAATAGTGTAAGTTTTATATTGAAGTATATATTATTAAGTATATGAATAAAAACAATTTAATTAAAGCTATAGTTTGTTACAATAATCTTATCTCTAAGGAATTTTTACATTGAAGATAAAAATAACATACAGTCCAAAGTTATCTTATCGAAATCTGACTACATTATAAAATGATTACGTACTATGTTTCGCTGTACCCTTCATTTCCATTTGCAACAGCTACATCCACATTATTTGCTAAATGATACATTCCAAAATCTAGATTTTCATCTCCATTTTCTGGTGGAACATCAGGAATACCATTAGCAATACACATATTGTGCAAAACCACACATGCATTTATAATTTTCGATGCTGTGGTAGGGGTGTAATGCAGGACTCTATGTTTCAGTAAACACCTAAAGCGCAACTTCAATATGCCATTACATCTTTCAATTAATGATCGTGTAGCTTTTTGAGCAGTATTAAAACGAGCTTCTGGTGTATTTGGTTGCACTTCGGTAATAGGTGTTATCAAGTAAGGTCTTAATGCATACCCAGAATCACCTGAAATTTTTTTTAACAGTTTCAATGAGAATATGTAAAAATTAATTACTACTCAAAAGCCAAAAGGAACTGTGCCCATTGTTGTGGAGGTTTTCTACCAGTTGACGTACATTAGAATTATTCCAGATATGGGAATCGTGAGTGCTTCCTGGGAATCGAGCATTTACATTTAATATTGTTGTATTTGCATCACATATCTGTAAATATAATACAATTACTCTAATAAATTAATTGTGCACTACTTACTAATTGTACATTAATTGAATGGTAACCCTTTCTATTGATATATAAATGTTCAGGATACAATTGATCGTTAACTTTTGGGGGATATATAGCCACGTGAGTACAATCCAGGCAACCAATTACACCAGAAAAATTATGCTTTATATAGAATCTGCAACACAGAATGTAAAGAAGGCTAATATATCAAATTTTCTATTACTTACTCATTGCGGACGTTTTGAAGTTCTAGAATGTTTCTTGGAAAACAAACATAACGTGTAAATATTTCTGGCCTGTTTAATGCATCCACAACTTCATGGATAGCTCGACTAACAGAAGATTGGTTTATAGCTGCATAAATATTTTGTCCAATGCCTAACTGGTAACTGCCATATGCAAGAAAATTTAATGTTGTTAAAACCTACAAACTTTCAATTATGAAGTGCTCGAATTACAAGAAGCCATAAACCTTGGTAGTAACATCAACTGCAGAACCTCTTGTTTGCTGTCGTAAAAAGGGTTTACTAAATCTATAAGTTGAACAACCATGCCTTTACTCAAGCGGTATGTTCTACGAAATTGGCTGTCCGATAAATGAACAAAGGGATAATCTCTAGAATGGAAAATACGTTGGATAGCATCTTGTAGGATTTCTGCTTCTTCCAAATCATTCAAGACATTAATAAACATAAATTCTTGCAAATTTGCCATCCTAAAACAATAAATTCGTTTCAACCTAACCTAACTTCTGTATGTTTTGACTTTTGAATCTATTAACCTATTTTGATAATTAATAACATTGTGTTACACATACCTGCTTTTAATTAAAAATTTACTAATAATAATATTATTAGTTATAAACAACTAATACACAATTTAAATCGAAATACATTTATACGTTCATCGAGATTCTACCACTACAGACCAGTAGTAATTTTTCGCTCAGAAACATTCGTATACGAATGACATTCACCGTTTGAGAACACCGCATACAAATTTTCGTACGAAAAGAAGCAAAATTCTATTAGTAAGTTATTCTATTAATTTGGAGAATCGTAGCACAGCTCTTTTCTAGCTGGTCTGACACGATGACAAACGGGTCTCCCTAATTTGCTGAATACTACCAGGAATTTGCATAACGGGGATTATTAAGCCTTGCAGTGATCAGATTTTCATAAAACTAACATTGAACGATGCGGTCAACTTGACCGCATCCAATAATAATACATGCAATAAAGAAAACTGTGTAGATTTTTATTTATTTAACATTATGCAAAATTTTAAGCAATTTACATTGACAAGCTGTTAAATTGCAACAACTGCGCATGTGCACAAGTTACAGAAATCTACAACTGTGGTTACAAAAACTTCAACAAAGATGCCGCAAAGAGCAAAATCGAATAAATTTTCTACAGAATTAATCTATATATAACAAAATATATTTAGCAGTCTTCATTCATTTCATTATATATGTTTTTATTTTAAATCTATGCTACGGAATTTGAATGAAAAATACATAATGATTTGTGACCCCTTTGATTGTTTAATGTACCTTTCTAAATATATTATTAAAGAAACAAGGTTTAATATAATTTGTAAAGAAAATATATTCAGTTTACCAAATTATCATTTAATAGATATTATGTGTGCATAGAAATTGAATCTGAATCTCAATAAATAATAAAAACACTTTTATCTGTATAATGTAAAAAGTTGCATCGAGATATACAACTCAAGTCAAGTGCAACAGCCAAACTATTTTATTATTGGCCGTGTAGAGTTTGACTTTGTAAAATCGATACACTATAAATTTTGGGTATAACTTATTTTTAAACAATAAAATTGATTGTAAATATTAATAAAGCGGTAAAGCATTTTTGTCCGCATCATTTATAATTTTTCGAAATTTTTTTATTTTTGGCCCTATGAAGTTCGAACTTTGTAATATAAGTACATTATAACTGACCGCACTCAACACAAAAATTACAACTTTCTATGCAGATAATTATGGCTGCTAAAACATCCATTCAGCAAAATACAATTTGTGACATAACTTTTTCTAAATATAAAATCGATGTTAAATATTGATAAATAAAGCGGTAAAGCTTTTTGTCCGCATCGTTTGAAAAAGTTCCAACTAGCTATAGTTGCGGTCAAGAGCTACAGCCATTTCAAAATTTTCAAAATTTTTTATTTTTGACCCTATCGAGTTCGAACTTTGTAATTTCAATGCACTATGACCGACCGCACCAACGCAAAAAATTGCAAGCTTTCTATGCAGAAAATTGTGGCTGCCAAGAGCCGCCAAACATCCATTCAGCAAAATACAATTTGTGACATAACTTTTTGTAAATATAAAATCGATGTTAAATATTAATAAACTGGTAAAGCTTTTTGTCCGCATCGTTTGAAACAAGTTCCAACGAGCTATATAGTTGCGGTCAAAGCTACAGTCATTTATAATTTTCAAAATTTTTTTATTTTTGACCCTATCGAAGTTCGAACTTTGTAATTTCAATGCACTATGACCGACCGCACTCAACGCAAAAATTACAGCTTTCTATGCAGAAAATTGTGGCTGCCAGAGCCGCCAAACATCCATTCAGCAAAATACAATTTGTGACATAACTTTTTCTAAATATAAAATCGATGTTAAATATTAATAAAACGGTAAAGCTTTCTTGTCCGCATCGTTTGAAAAAAGTTCCAACGAGCTATATAGTTGCGGTCAGAGCCACAGCCATTTCAATAATTTTCAAATTTTTATTTTTGACCCTATCGAGTTCGAACTTTGTAATTTCAATGCACTATGACCGACCGCACTGCAACGCAAAAAATTGCAAGCTTCTATGCAGAAAATTGTGGCTGCCAAGAGCCGCCAAACATCCATTCAGCAAAATACAATTTGTGACATAACTTTTTTCTTAATATAAAAATCAATGTTAAATATAAATAAATCGGTAAAGCTTTTTTTCCGCATCGTTTGAAACAAGTTCCAACGAGCTATGTAGTTGCGGTCAAAAGCCACAGCCTTTTCAAAAATTTTCAAATTTTTTATTTTTGACCCTATCGAGTTCGAACTTTGTAATTTCAATGCACTATGCCCGACCGCACGCAACGCAAAAATTGCAAGCTTCTATGCAGAAAATTGTGGCTGCCAAGGGCCGCCAAACATCCATTCAGCAAAATACAATTTGTGACATAACTTTTTCTAAATATAAAATCGATGTTAAATATTAATAAATCGGTAAAGCTTTTTGTCCGCATCGTTTGAAAAAAGTTCCAACGAGCTATATAGCTGCGGTCAGAGCCACAGCCATTTTAAAATTTTTCAAATTTTTATTTTGACCCTATCGAAGTTCGAACTTTAATTTCAATGCACTATGCCCGACCGCACGCAACGCAAAAAATTGCAAGCTTCTATGCAGAAAATTGTGGCTGCCAAGGGCCGCCAAACATCCATTCAGCAAAATACAATTTGTGACATAACTTTTTCTTAATATAAAAATCGATGTTAAATATTAATAAAGCGGTAAAGCTTTTTTGTCCGCATCGTTTGAAACAAGTTCCAACGAGCTATATAGCTGCGGTCAAAGCCACAGCCATTTCAAAATTTTCAAATTTTTTTTTTTTTGACCCTATCGAGTTCGAACTTTGTAATTTCTATGCACTATGACCGACCGCACGCAACGCAAAGAATTGCAAGCTTCTATGCAGAAAATTATGGCTGCCAAGGGCCGCCAAAATCCATTCAGCAAAATACAATTTGTGACATAAGTTTTTTTCTAAATATAAAATCGATGTTAGATATTAATAGACCGGTAAAGCTTTCTTGTCCGCATCGTTTGAAACAAGTTCCAAAGAGCTATGTAGTTGCGGTCAAGAGCCACAGCCATTTCAAAATTTTTCAAATTTTTTGTTATTTTTGACCCTATCGAGTTCGAACTTTATAATTTCAATGCACTATGACCGACCAACACGCAACGCAAAAATTGCAAGCTTCTATGCAGAAAATTGTGGCTGCCAAGAGCCGCCAAACATCCATTCAGCAAAATACAATTTGTGACATAACTCTTTTGTAAATATAAAATCGATGTTAAATATTAATAAACGGTAAAGCTTTCTTGTCCGCATCGTTTGAAACAAGTTCAACGAGCTATGTAGTTGCGGTCAAGAGCCACAGCCATTTCAAAATTTTTCAAAATTTTTTTTATTTTGACCCTATCGAGTTCGAACTTTGTAATTTCAATGCACTATGACCGACCGCACTCAACACAAAAAATTGCAAGCTTTCTATGCAGAAAATTGTGGCTGCCAGAGCCGCCAAACATCCATTCAGCAAAATACAATTTGTGACATAACTTTTTCTAAATATCAAAATCGATGTTAAATATTAATAAAGGTAAAGCTTTCTTGTCCGCATCGTTTGAAACAAGTTCCAACGAGCTATGTAGCTGCGGTCAAGAGCCACAGCCATTTCAAAATTTTCAAAATTTTTTTATTTTGACCCTATCGAGTTCGAACTTTGTAATTTCAATACACTATGACCGACCGCACTCAACGCAAAATTGCAAGCTTTCTATGCAGATAATTGTGGCTGCCAAGAGCCGCCAAACATCCATTCAGCAAAATACAATTTGTGACATAACTCTTTTCTAAATATAAAATCGATGTTAAATATTAATAAACGGTAAAGCTTTCTTGTCCGCATCGTTTGAAACAAGTTCCAACTAGCTATGTAGCTGCGGTCAGAGCCACAGCCATTTCAAAATTTTCAAAATTTTTTATTTTCCTATCGAGTTCGAACTTTGTAATTTCAATGCACTATGACCGACCGCACTCAAACGCAAAAATTGCAAGCTTTTATGCAGAAAATTGTGGCTGCCAAGAGCCGCCAAACATCCATTCAGCAAAATACAATTTGTGACATAACTTTTTCTAAATATAAAATCGATGTTAAATATTAATAAATCGGTAAAGCTTTCTTGTCCGCATCGTTTGAAACAAGTTCCAACGAGCTATATAGCTGCGGTCAGAGCCACAGCCATTTAAAATTTTCAAAATTTTTTATTTTTGACCCTATCGAGTTCGAACTTTGTAATTTCAATGCACTATGACCGACCGCACTCAACACAAAATTGCAAGCTTCTATGGAAAATTGTGGCTGCCAAGAGCCGCCAAACATCCATTCAGCAAAATACAATTTGTGACATAACTCTTTTCTAAATATAAAATCGATGTTAAATATTAATAAAACGGTAAAGTTTTTTGTCCGCATCGTTTGAAACAAGTTCCAACGAGCTATGTAGCTGCGGTCAAGAGCCACAGCTATTTCAAAATTTTTCAAATTTTTATTTTTGACCCTATCGAGTTCGAACTTTGTGATTTCTATGCACTATGACCGACCGCACGCAACGCAAAAAATTGCAAGCTTCTATGCAGAAAATTGTGGCTGCCAAGAGCCGCCAAACATCCATTCAGCAAAATACAATTTGTGACATAACTTTTTCTTAATATAAAAATCGATGTTAAATATTAATAAATCGGTAAAGCTTTCTTGTCCGCATCGTTTGAAACAAGTTCCAACGAGCTATGTAGCTGCGGTCAGAGCCACAGCCATTTCAAAATTTTTCAAATTTTTTATTTTTGACCCTATCGAATTCGAACTTTATAATTTCAATGCACTATGACCGACCGCACTCAACACAAAAATTACAAGCTTCTATGCAGAAAATTGTGGCTGCCAAGAGCCGCCAAACATCCATTCAGCAAAATACAATTTGTGACATAACTCTTTTTCTAAATATAAAATCGATGTTAAATATTAATAAACGGTAAGCTTTTTGTCCGCATCGTTTGAGACAAGTTCCAACGAGCTATGTAGTTGCGGTCAAGAGCCACAGCCATTTCAAAATTTTCAAATTTTTTATTTTGACCCTATCGAGTTCGAACTTTGTAATTTCAATGCACTATGACCGACCGCACCCAACGCAAAATTGCAAGCTTCTATGCAGAAAATTGTGGCTGCCAAGGAGCCGCCAAACATCCATTCAGCAAAATACAATTTGTGACATAACTTTTTCTAAATATAAAATCGATGTTAAATATTAATAAAACGGTAAAGCTTTCTTGTCCGCATCGTTTGAAACAAGTACCAACTAGCTATGTAGTTGCGGTCAAAAGCTACAGTCATTTCAAATTTTCAAAATTTTTTTATTTTTGACCCTATCGAGTTCAAACTTTGTAATTTCAATGCACTATGACCGACCGCACGCAACGCAAAAAATTGCAAGTTTTTATGCAGAAAATTGTGACTGCCAAGAGCCGCCAAACATCCATTCAGCAAAATACAATTTGTGACATAACTTTTTTCTAAATATAAAATCGATGTTAAATATTAATAAACGGTAAGCTTTCTTGTCCGCATCGTTTGAAACAAGTTCCAACGAGCTATGTAGTTGCGGTCAAAAGCCACAGCCTTTTCAAAAATTTTCAAATTTTTTTATTTTTGACCCTATCGAGTTCGAACTTTGTAATTTCAATGTATTATGCCCGACCGCACGCAACGCAAAAATTGCAAGCTTCTATGCAGTAAATTGTGGCTGCCAAGGGCCGCCAAAAATCCATTCAGCAAAATACAATTTGTGACATAAACTTTTTCTTAATATAAAAATCGATGTTAAATATTAATAGACCGGTAAAGCTTTCTTGTCTGCATCGTTTGAAACAAGTTCCAAGGAGCTATGTAGTTGCGGTCAAGAGCCACGGCCATTTCAAAATGTTTCAAAATTTTTTATTTTGACCCTATCGAGTTCGAACTTTGTAATTTCAATGCACTATGACCGACCGCACGCAACACAAAAATTGCAAGCTTCTATGCAGAAAATTGTGGCTGCCAGAGCCGCCAAACATCCATTCAGCAAAATACAATTTAGACATAACTCTTTTCTAAATATAAAAATCGATGTTAAATATTAATAAATCGGTAAAGCTTTCTTGTCCGCATCGTTTGAAACAAGTTCCAACGAGCTATGTAGTTGCGGTCAAGAGCCACAGCCATTTCAAAATTTTTCAAAATTTTTTTATTTTTGACCCTATCGAGTTCGAACTTTGTAATTTCAATGCACTATGACCGACCGCACGCAACGCAAAAAATTGCAAGTTTTTATGCAGAAAATTGTGACTGCCAAGAGCCGCCAAACATCCATTCAGCAAAATACAATTTGTGACATAACTTTTTTCTAAATATAAAAATCGATGTTAAATATTAATAAACGGTAAAGCTTTTTGTCCGCATCGTTTGAAACAAGTTCCAACGAGCTATGTAGCTGCGGTCAAAAGCCACAGCCATTTCAAAAATTTTTCAAAATTTTTATTTTTTACCCTATCGAGTTCGAACTTTGTAATTTCAATGCACTATGACCGACCGCACGCAACGCAAAAATTGCAAGCTTCTATGCAGAAAATTGTGGCTGCCAAGAGCCGCCAAACATCCATTCAGCAAAATACAATTTGTGACATAACTCTTTTCTAAATATAAAATCGATTTTAAATATTAATAAACGGTAAGCTTTTTTTTGTCCGCATCGTTTGAAACAAGTTCCAATGAGCTATGTAGTTGCGGTCAAGAGCCACAGCCATTTTCAAAATTTTTCAAAATTTTTTTATTTTGACCCTATCGAATTCGAACTTTGTAATTTCAATGCACTATGACCGACCGCACCAACGCAAAATTGCAAGCTTCTATGCAGAAAATTGTGGCTGCCAAGAGCCGCCAAACATCCATTCAGCAAAATACAATTTGTGACATAACTTTTTTCTAAATATCAAAATCGATGTTAAATATTAATAAAGCGGTAAAGCTTTTTTGTCCGCATCGTTTGAAACAAGTTCCAACGAGCTATGTAGCTGCGGTCAAGAGAGCCCCATTTCAAAATTTTCAAAATTTTTTATTTTTGACCCTATCGAGTTCGAACTTTGTAATTTCAATGCACTATGACCGACAGCACCCAACGCAAAAATTGCAAGCTTTCTATGCAGAAAATTGTGGCTGCCAAGGGCCGCCAAACATCCATTCAGCAAAATACAATTTGTGACATAACTTTTTCTAAATATAAAATCGATGTTAAATATTAATAAAGCGGTAAAGCTTTCTTGTCCGCATCGTTTGAAACAAGTTCCAACGAGCTATGTAGTTGCGGTCAAAAGCCACAGCCTTTTCAAAAATTTTCAAAATTTTTTATTTTTGACCCTATCGAGTTCGAACTTTGTAATTTCAATGCACTATGACCGACCGCACGCAACACAAAAATTGCAGTTTCTATGCAGAAAATTGTGGCTGCCAAGAGCCGCCAAACATCCATTCAGCAAAATACAATTTGTGACATAACTCTTTTTCTAAATATAAAATCGATGTTAAATATTAATAAACGTAAAGCTTTCTTGTCCGCATCGTTTGAACAAGTTCCAACGAGCTATGTAGCTGCGGTCAAGAGCCACAGCCATTTCAAAATTTTTCAAAATTTTTTATTTTTGACCCTAACGAGTTCGAACTTTGTAATTTCAATGCACTATGACCGACCGCACCCAACGCAAAAAATTGCAAGCTTCTATGCAGAAAATTGTGGCTGCCAAGAGCCGCCAAACATCCATTCAGCAAAATACAATTTGACATAACTCTTTTTCTAAATATAAAATCGATGTTAAATATTAATAAACGGTAAAGCTTTCTTGTCCGCATCGTTTGAAACAAGTTCCAACGAGCTATATAGCTGCGGTCAAGAGCTACAGCCATTTCAAAATTTTCAAAATTTTTTATTTTTGACCCTATCGAAGTTCGAACTTTGTAATTTCAATGCACTATGACCGACCGCACGCAACACAAAAATTGCAAGCTTCTATGCAGAAAATTGTGGCTGCCAGAGCCGCCAAACATCCATTCAGCAAAATACAATTTGACATAACTCTTTTCTAAATATAAAATCGATTTTAAATATTAATAAACGGTAAAGCTTTTTTGTCCGCATCGTTTGAAACAAGTTCCAACGAGCTATGTAGCTGCGGTCAGAGCTACAGCCATTTCAAAATTTTTCAAATTTTTTTTATTTTTGACCCTATCGAGTTCGAACTTTGTAATTTCAATGCACTATGACCGACCGCACTCAACGCAAAAATTGCAAGCTTTCTATGCAGAAAATTGTGGCTGCCAAGAGCCGCCAAACATCCATTCAGCAAAATACAATTGTGACATAACTCTTTTTCTAAATATAAAATCGATGTTAAATATTAATAAAACGGTAAAGCTTTTTGTCCGCATCGTTTGAAACAAGTTCCAATGAGCTATGTAGCTGCGGTCAAGAGCCACAGCCATTTTAAAATTTTTCAAAATTTTTATTTTTGACCCTATCGAATTCGAACTTTGTAATTTCAATGCACTATGACCGACCGCACCCAACGCAAAAATTGCAAGTTTCTATGCAGAAATTGTGGCTGCCAGAGCCGCCAAACATCCATTCAGCAAAATACAATTTGTGACATAACTTTTTTCTAAATATAAAATCGATGTTAAATATTAATAAAGCGGTAAAGCTTTTGTCCGCATCGTTTGAAACAAGTTCCAACGAGCTATAGTTGCGGTCAAGAGCACAGCCATTTCAAAATTTTCAAATTTTTTATTTTTGACCCTATCGAGTTCGAACTTTGTAATTTCAATGCACTATGACCGACCGCACCAACACAAAAATTGCAAGCTTCTATGCAGAAAATTGTGGCTGCCAAGAGCCGCCAAACATCCATTCAGCAAAATACAATTTGTGACATAACTTTTTCTAAATATAAAATCGATGTTAAATATTAATAAAACGGTAAAGCTTTTTGTCCGCATCGTTTGAAAAAAGTTCCAACTAGCTATATAGCTGCGGTCAGAGCCACAGCCATTTCAAAATTTTTCAAAATTTTTATTTTGACCTATCGAATTCGAACTTTGTAATTTCAATGCACTATGACCGACCGCACCCAACGCAAAATTGCAAGTTTCTATGCAGAAAATTGTGGCTGCCAAGAGCCGCCAAACATCCATTCAGCAAAATACAATTTGTGACATAACTCTTTTTCTAAATATAAAATCGATGTTAAATATTAATAAAGCGGTAAAGCTTTTTTGTCCGCATCGTTTGAAACAAGTTCCAACGAGCTATGTAGCTGCGGTCAAGAGCCACAGCCATTTCAAAATTTTTCAAAATTTTTATTTTTGACCCTATTTCGAACTTTGTAATTTCAATGCACTATGACCGACCGCACTCAACGCAAAAATTGCAAGCTTTCTATGCAGAAAATTGTGGCTGCCAAGAGCCGCCAAACATCCATTCAGCAAAATACAATTTGTGACATAACTTTTTCTAAATATAAAATCGATGTTAAATATTAATAAAGCGGTAAAGCTTTTTGTCCGCATCGTTTGAAACAAGTTCCAACGAGCTATGTAGTTGCGGTCAAGAGCCACAGCCATTTCAAAATTTTCAAAATTTTTTATTTTGACCCTATCGAGTTCGAACTTTGTAATTTCAATGCACTATGACCGACCGCACTCAACGCAAAAATTGCAAGTTTCTATGCAGAAAATTGTGGCTGCCAAGAGCCGCCAAACATCCATTCAGCAAAATACAATTTGTGACATAACTCTTTTCTAAATATAAAATCGATGTTAAATATTAATAAATCGGTAAAGCTTTTTGTCCGCATCGTTTGAAAAAGTACCAACGAGCTATGTAGCTGCGGTCAAGAGCTACAGGCCATTTCAAAATTTTCAAAATTTTTTATTTTTGACCCTATCGAGTTCGAACTTTGTAATTTCAATGCACTATGACCGACACCGCACTCAACGCAAAAATTGCAAGCTTCTATGCAGAAAATTGTGGCTGCCAAGAGCCGCCAAACATCCATTCAGCAAAATACAATTTGTGACATAACTCTTTTGTAAATATAAAATCGATGTTAAATATTAATAAACGGTAAAGCTTTCTTGTCCGCATCGTTTGAAACAAGTTCCAACGAGCTATATAGCTGCGGTCAAGAGCCACAGCCATTTCAAAATTTTTCAAAATTTTTTATTTTTGACCCTATCGAAGTTCGAACTTTGTAATTTCAATGCACTATGACCGACCGCACTCAACACAAAAATTGCAAGCTTCTATGCAGAAAATTATGGCTGCCAAGAGCCGCCAAACATCCATTCAGCAAAATACAATTTGTGACATAACTTTTTCTAAATATAAAATCGATGTTAAATATTAATAAATCGGTAAAGCTTTTTTGTCCGCATCGTTTGAAACAAGTTCCAACTAGCTATATAGTTGCGGTCAAGAGCCACAGCCATTTCAAAATTTTTCAAATTTTTTTATTTTGACCTATCGAAGTTCGAACTTTGTAATTTCAATGCACTATGACCGACCGCACTCAACACAAAAATTGCTAGCTTTCTATGCAGAAAATTATGGCTGCCAAGAGCCGCCAAACATCCATTCAGCAAAATACAATTTAGACATAACTTTTTCTAAATATAAAATCGATGTTAAATATTAATAAATCGGTAAAGCTTTCTTGTCCGCATCGTTTGAAACAAGTTCCAACGAGCTATATTAGCTGCGGTCAAGAGCCACAGTCATTTCAAAAATTTTCAAAATTTTTTATTTTTGACCCTATCGAAAGTTCGAACTTTATAATTTCAATGCACTATGCCCGACCGCACGCAACGCAAAAATTGCAACTTCTATGCAGAAAATTGTGGCTGCCAAGAGCCGCCAAACATCCATTCAGCAAAATACAATTTGTGACATAACTTTTTGTAAATATAAAATCGATTTTAAATATTGATAAATCGGTAAAGCTTTTTGTCCGCATCGTTTGAAACAAGTTCCAAGAGCTATATAGCTGCGGTCAGAGCCACAGTCATTTCAAAATTTTTCAAATTTTTTATTTTTGACCCTATCGAGTTCGAACTTTGTAATTTCAATGCACTTTAACTGACCGCACGCAACGCAAAAAATTGCAAGCTTTCTATGCAGAAATTATGGCTGCCAAGAGCCGCCAAACATCCATTCAGCAAAATACAATTTGTGACATAACTTTTTCTAAATATAAAATCGATGTTAAATATTAATAACGGTAAAGCTTTCTTGTCCGCATCGTTTGAAACAAGTTCCAACTAGCTATATAGCTTGCGGTCAGAGCCACAGTCATTTCAAAATTTTTCAAAATTTTTTATTTTTGACCCTATCGAGTTCGAACTTTATAATATCAATGCACTAACCGTCGCACTCAACGCAAAAATTGCAAGCTTCTATGCAGATAATTGTGGCTGCCAAGGAGCCGCCAAACATCCATTCAGCAAAATACAATTTGTGACATAACTTTTTCTTAATATAAAATCGATGTTAAATATTAATAAATCGGTAAAGCTTTCTTGTCCGCATCGTTTGAAAAAGTTTCAACGAGCTATGTAGTTGCGGTCAGAGCCACAGTCATTTCAAAATTTTCAAAATTTTTTATTTTGACCCTATCGAGTTCGAACTTTGTAATATCAATGCACTATGCCCGATCGCACGCAACGCAAAAATTGCAAGCTTTCTATGCAGAAAATTGTGGCTGCCAAGAGCCGCCAAACATCCATTCAGCAAAATACAATTTGTATGACATAACTTTTTCTTAAATATAAAATCAATTTTAAATATTAATAAATCGGTAAAGCTTTTTGTCCGCATCGTTTGAAACAAGTTCCAAAGAGCTATGTAGTTGCGGTCAAGAGCTACAGTCATTTCAAATTTTTCAAAATTTTTATTTTAACCCTATCGAAAGTTCGAACTTTGTCATAATATGAATGCACTATGCCCGACCGCAGGCAACGCAAAAAATTGCAAGCTTCTATGCAGAAAATTGTGGCTGCCAAGAGCCGCCAAACATCCATTCAGCAAAATACAATTTGTGACATAACTTTTTTCTAAATATAAAAATCGATGTTAAATATTAATAAATCGGTAAAGCTTTCTTGACCGCATCGTTTGAAACAAGTTCCAAAGAGCTATGTAGTTGCGGCCAAGAGCCACGGCAATTTCAAAATTTTTCAAAATTTTTATTTTTAACCCTATCGAGTTCGAACTTTATAATATGAATACACTTTAACTGACCGCACGCAACACAAAAATTACAGCTTTCTATGCAGAAAATTGTGGCTGCCAAAAGTCGCCAAACATCCATTCAGCAAAATACAATTTGTGACATAACTTTTTTCTAAATATAAAAATCGATGTTAAATATTAATAAATCGGTAAAGCTTTCTTGTCCGCATCGTTTGAAAGAAGTTCCAACTAGCTATATAGCTGCGGTCAAGAGCCACAGCCATTTCAAAATTTTTCAAAATTTTTTATTTTGACCCTATCGAGTTCGAACTTTATAATATGAATGCACTATGACCGACCGCACGCAACGCAAAAAATTGCAAGCTTCTATGCAGAAAATTGTGGCTGCCAAGAGCCGCCAAACATCCATTCAGCAAAATACAATTTGTGACATTCCTTTTTTCTTAATATAAAAATCGATGTTAAATATTAATAAATCGGTAAAGCTTTCTTCTCCGCATCGTTTGAAAGAAGTTCCAAAGAGCTATGTAGTTGCGGTCAAGAGCCACACAGCCATTTCAAAATTTTTCAAAATTTTTATTTTTGACCCTATCGAGTTCGAACTTTGTAATATCAATGCACTATGCCCGATCGCACGCAACGCAAAAAATTGCAAGCTTCTATGCAGAAAATTGTGGCTGCCAAGACCCGCCAAACGTCCATTCAGCAAAATACAATTTGTGACATAACTTTTTCTTAAATATAAAATCGATGTTAAATATTAATAAACGGTAAAGCTTTCTTGTCCGCATCGTTTGAAACAAGTTCCAAGAGCTATATAGTTGCGGTCCAAGAGCCACAGTCATTTCAAAATTTTTCAAAATTTTATTTTTGACCCTATCGAGTTCGAACTTTGTAATTTCAATGCACTATCACCGACCGCACTCAACGCAAAAAATTACAAGCTTTCTATGCAGATAATTATGGCTGCCAAGAGCCGCCAAACATCCATTCAGCAAAATACAATTTGTGACATAACTTTTCTTAATATAAAATCGATGTTAAATATTAATAAATCGGTAAAGCTTTTTTTCCGCATCGTTTGAAACAAGTTCCAACGAGCTATGTACTTGCGGTCAAGAGCCACAGCCATTTCAAAATTTTCAAAATTTTTTTATTTTTGACCCTATCGAGTTCGAACTTTGTAATTTCAATGCACTATGCCCGACCGCACGCAACGCAAAAAATTGCAAGCTTCTATGCAGAAAATTGTGGCTGCCAAGAGCCGCCAAACATCCATTCAGCAAAATACAATTTGTGACATTCCTTTTTTCTTAATATAAAAATCGATGTTAAATATTAATAAATCGGTAAAGCTTTCTTCTCCGCATCGTTTGAAAGAAGTTCCAAAGAGCTATGTAGTTGCGGTCAAGAGCCACAGCCATTTCAAAATTTTTCAAAATTTTTTTATTTTTGACCCTATCGAGTTCGAACTTTGTGATTTCTATGCACTATGCCCGACCGCACGCAACGCAAAATATTGCAAGCTTCTATGCAGAAAATTGTGGCTGCCAAGAGCCGCCAAACATCCATTCAGCAAAATACAACTTGTGACATAACTTTTTGCTAAATATAAAATCGAATGTTAAATATTAATAAATCGGTAAAGCTTTCTTGTCCGCATCGTTTGAAACAAGTTCCAACTAGCTATATAGCTGCGGTCAAGAGCCACGGCATTTCAAAATTTTTCAAAATTTTTATTTTTGACCCTATCGAGTTCGAACTTTGTGATTATGAATACACTAACTGACCGCACGCAACGCAAAAATTGCAAGCTTCTATGCAGAAAATTGTGGCTGCCAAGAGCCGCCAAACATCCATTCAGCAAAATACAATTTGTGACATAACTTTTTCTTTAATATAAAATCGATGTTAAATATTAATAAATCGGTAAAGCTTTCTTGTCCGCATCGTTTGAAACAAGTTCCAACTAGCTATATAGCTGCGGTCAGGAGCCACAGTCATTTTATAATTTTTCAAAATTTTATTTTTGACCCTATGAGTTCGAACTTTGTAATATCAATGCACTATGCCCGATCGCACGCAACGCAAAAAATTGCAAGCTTCTATGCAGAAAATTGTGGCTGCCAAGACCCGCCAAACGTCCATTCAGCAAAATACAATTTGTGACATTCCTTTTTGTAATACAAAAATCGATCTTAAATATTAATAAATCGGTAAAGCTTTCTTGTCCGCATCGTTTGAAACAAGTTCCAAGAGCTATGTAGTTGCGGTCAAGAGCCACAGCCATTTCAAAATTTTCAAAATTTTATTTTTAACCCTATCGAGTTCGAACTTTGTATTTTAATGCACTATGCCCGACCGCACGCAACGCAAAAATTACAACTTCTATGCAGAAAATTATGGCTGCCAAGAGCCGCCAAACATCCATTCAGCAAAATACAATTTGTGACATAACTTTTTTGTAAATATAAAATCAATTTTAAATATTAATAAATCGGTAAAGCTTTCTTGTCCGCATCGTTTGAAACAAGTTCCAAGAGCTATGTAGTTGCGGTCAAGAGCCACAGCCATTTCAAAATTTTCAAAATTTTTATTTTTAACCCTATCGAGTTCGAACTTTGTAATTTCAATGCACTATGCCCGACCGCACTCAACGCAAAAAATTACAAGCTTCTATGCAGAAAATTATGGCTGCCAGAGCCGCCAAACATCCATTCAGCAAAATACAATTTGTGACATTCCTTTTTCTTAATATAAAAATCGATGTTAAATATTAATAAATCGGTAAAGCTTTTGTCCGCATCGTTTGAAAAAGTTCCAAAGAGCTATGTAGTTGCGGTCAAGAGCCACAGCCATTTCAAAATTTTCAAAATTTTTATTTATTAACCCTATCGAGTTCGAACTTTGTGATAATATGCACTATGCCCGACCGCACGCAACACAAAAATTGCAAGCTTCTATGCAGAAAATTGTGGCTGCCAAGAGCCGCCAAACATCCATTCAGCAAAATACAATTGTGACATAACTCTTTCTGTAAATAATAAAATCGATGTTAAATATTAATAAATCGGTAAAGCTTTCTTGTCCGCATCGTTTGAAACAAGTTCCAACTAGCTATATAGCTGCGGTCAGGAGCCACAGTCATTTTATAATTTTTCAAAATTTTTTATTTTTGGCCCTATCGAGTTCGAACTTTATAATATGAATGCACTATCTGACCGCACTCAACGCAAAAATTGCAAGCTTCTATGCAGAAAATTGTGGCTGCCAAGAGCCGCCAAACATCCATTCAGCAAAATACAATTTGTGACATAACTTTTTCTTAATATAAAAATCGATGTTAAATATTAATAAATCGGTAAAGCTTTCTTGTCCGCATCGTTTGAAACAAGTTCCAAAGAGCTATGTAGTTGCGGTCAAGAGCCACAGCCATTTCAAAATTTTTCAAATTTATTTTTGACCCTATCGAGTTCGAACTTTGTAATTTCAATGCACTATGACCGACCGCACGCAACGCAAAAATTGCAAGCTTCTATGCAGAAAATTGTGGCTGCCAAGAGCCGCCAAACATCCATTCAGCAAAATACAATTTGTGACATAACTTTTTTCTTAATATAAAAATCGATGTTAAATATAAATAAATCGGTAAAGCTTTTTTTCCGCATCGTTTGAAACAAGTTCCAACGAGCTATGTAGTTGCGGTCAAAAGCCACAGCCTTTTCAAAAATTTTCAAAATTTTTTTATTTTTGACCCTATCGAGTTCGAACTTTGTAATTTCAATGCACTATGCCCGACCGCACGCAACGCAAAAATTGCAAGCTTCTATGCAGAAAATTGTGGCTGCCAAGGGCCGCCAAAAATCCATTCAGCAAAATACAATTTGTGACATAAACTTTTTCTTAATATAAAATCGATGTTAAATATTAAAAGACCGGTAAAGCTTTCTTGTCTGCATCGTTTGAAACAAGTTCCAAAGAGCTATGTAGTTGCGGTCAAGAGCCACAGCATTTCAAAATTTTTCAAATTTTTTGTTATTTTTGACCCTATCGAGTTCGAACTTTGTGATTTCTATGCACTATGACCGACCGCACGCAACGCAAAAATTGCAAGCTTCTATGCAGAAAATTGTGGCTGCCAAGAGCCGCCAAACATCCATTCAGCAAAATACAATTTGTGACATAACTTTTTCTTAATATAAAAATCGATGTTAAATATTAATAAATCGGTAAAGCTTTCTTGTCCGCATCGTTTGAAACAAGTTCCAAAGAGCTATGTAGTTGCGGTCAAGAGCCACAGCCATTTCAAAATTTTCAAAATTTTTTATTTTTGACCCTATCGAGTTCGAACTTTGTAATTTCAATGCACTATGCCCGACCGCACGCAACGCAAAAATTGCAAGCTTCTATGCAGAAAATTGTGGCTGCCAAGGGCCGCCAAACATCCATTCAGCAAAATACAATTTGTGACAACTTTTTCTTAATATAAAAATCGATGTTAAATATTAATAGACCGGTAAAGCTTTCTTGTCTGCATCGTTTGAAACAAGTTCCAAAGAGCTATGTAGTTGCGGTCAAGAGCCACGGCCATTTCAAAATTTTTCAAAATTTTTATTTTTGACCCTATCGAGTTCGAACTTTGTGATTTCTATGCACTATGACCGACCGCACGCAACGCAAAAAATTGCAAGCTTCTATGCAGAAAATTGTGGCTGCCAAGAGCCGCCAAACATCCATTCAGCAAAATACAATTTGTGACATAACTTTTTTTTAATATAAAATCGATGTTAAATATTAATAAATCGGTAAAGCTTTCTTGACCGCATCGTTTGAAACAAGTTCCAAAGAGCTATGTAGTTGCGGCCAAGAGCCACGGCAATTTCAAAATTTTTCAAAATTTTTTTATTTTTGACCCTATCGAGTTCGAACTTTGTGATTTCTATGCACTATGCCCGACCGCACGCAACGCAAAAATTGCAAGCTTCTATGCAGAAAATTGTGGCTGCCAAGAGCCGCCAAACATCCATTCAGCAAAATACAATTTGTGACAACTTTTTCTTAATATAAAAATCGATGTTAAATATTAATAAATCGGTAAAGCTTTCTTGTCCGCATCGTTTGAAACAAGTTCCAACGAGCTATGTAGTTGCGGTCAAGAGCCACAGCCATTTCAAAATTTTCAAAATTTTTTTATTTTTGACCCTATCGAGTTCGAACTTTGTAATATCAATGCACTATGCCCGATCGCACGCAACGCAAAAAATTGCAAGCTTCTATGCAGAAAATTGTGGCTGCCAAGACCCGCCAAACATCCATTCAGCAAAATACAATTTGTGACATAACTTTTTTCTTAATATAAAAATCGATGTTAAATATTAATAAATCGGTAAAGCTTTCTTGTCCGCATCGTTTGAAACAAGTTCCAACGAGCTATGTAGTTGCGGTCAAGAGCCACAGCCATTTCAAAAATTTTCAAAATTTTTTATTTTTGACCCTATCGAGTTCGAACTTTGTAATTTCAATGCACTATGCCCGACCGCACGCAACGCAAAAAATTGCAAGCTTCTATGCAGAAAATTGTGGCTGCCAAGAGCCGCCAAACATCCATTCAGCAAAATACAATTTGTGACATTCCTTTTTTCTTAATATAAAAATCGATGTTAAATATTAATAAATCGGTAAGCTTTCTTGTCCGCATCGTTTGAAACAAGTTCCAACGAGCTATGTAGTTGCGGTCAAGAGCCACAGGCATTTCAAAATTTTCAAAATTTTTATTATTAACCCTATCGAGTTCGAACTTTGTGATTTCTATGCACTATGCCCGACCGCACGCAACGCAAAAATTGCAAGCTTCTATGCAGAAAATTGTGGCTGCCAAGAGCCGCCAAACATCCATTCAGCAAAATACAATTTGTGACATAACTTTTTCTTAATATAAAAATCGATGTTAAATATTAATAAATCGGTAAAGCTTTCTTCTCCGCATCGTTTGAAAGAAGTTCCAAAGAGCTATGTAGTTGCGGTCAAGAGCCACAGCCATTTCAAAATTTTTCAAAATTTTTTTATTTTTGACCCTATCGAGTTCGAACTTTGTAATTTCAATGCACTATGCCCGACCGCACGCAACGCAAAAAATTGCAAGCCTCTATGCAGAAAATGGTGGCTGCCAAGAGCCGCCAAACATCCATTCAGCAAAATACAACTTGTGACACTTTTTTCTTAATATAAAAATCGATGTTAAATATTAATAAATCGGTAAAGCTTTCTTGACCGCATCGTTTGAAACAAGTTCCAAAGAGCTATGTAGTTGCGGCCAAGAGCCACGGCAATTTCAAAATTTTTCAAAATTTTTTTATTTTTGACCCTATCGAGTTCGAACTTTGTGATTTCAATGCACTATGACCGACCGCACGCAACGCAAAAAATTGCAAGCTTCTATGCAGAAAATTGTGGCTGCCAAGAGCCGCCAAACATCCATTCAGCAAAATACAATTTGTGACTTAACATTTTTCTTAATATAAAAATCGATGTTAAATATTAATAAATCGGTAAAGCTTTCTTGTCCGCATTGTTTGAAACAAGTTCCAACGAGCTATGTAGTTGCTGTCAAGAGCCACAGCCATTTCAAAATTTTTCAAAATTTTTATATTTTTGACCCTATCGAGTTCGAACTTTGTAATATCAATGCACTATGCCCGATCGCACGCAACGCAAAAAATTGCAAGCTTCTATGCAGAAAATTGTGGCTGCCAAGACCCGCCAAACGTCCATTCAGCAAAATACAATTTGTGACACTTTTTCTTTATATAAAATCGGTGTTAAATATTAATAAATTGGTAAGCTTTATTGTCCGCATCGTTTGAAACAAGTTCCAACGAGCTATGTAGTTGCGGTCAAGAGCCACAGCCATTTCAAAATTTTCAAAATTTTTATTTTTGACCATATCGAGTTCGAACTTTGTAATTTCAATGCACTATGCCCGATCGCACGCAACGCAAAAAATTGCAAGCCTCTATGCAGAAAATGGTGGCTGCCAAGGGCCGCCAAACATTCATTCAGCAAAATACAACTTGTGACACTTTTTTCTTTATATAAAAATCGGTGTTAAATATTAATAAATTGGTAAAGCTTTCTTGTCCGCATCGTTTGAAACAAGTTCCAACGAGCTATGTAGTTGCGGTCAAGAGCCACAGCCATTTCAAAAATTTTCAAAATTTTTTTATTTTTGACCCTATCGAGTTCGAACTTTGTAATTTCAATGCACTATGCCCGACCGCACGCAACGCAAAAAATTGCAGGTTTCTATGCGGAAAATTGTGGCTGCCAAGAAACGCCAAACATCCATTCAGCAAAATACAACTTGTGACATAACGTTTTTCTTAATATAAAAATCGATGTTAAATATTAATAAATCGGTAAAGCTTTCTTCTCCGCATCGTTTGAAACAAGTTCCAAAGAGCTATGTAGTTGCGGTCAAGAGCCACAGCCATTTCAAAATTTTTCAAAATTTTTTATTTTTGACCCTATCGAGTTCGAACTTTGTGATTTCAATGCACTATGACCGACCGCACGCAACGCAAAAAATTGCAAGCTTCTACGGAGGGTTATTGTATGTGAAAATATATAGTCAGAAACACCTATACTGACAACAAATTCTCTCGTGATTATGCACTTTAAATGTTGCTTAGTCCTTCAAGAAACATCTAGATTTGACGCTTCGGTTCAATGGAGTCCACAAGCAGTTGATCTATTTATTTAAAACGCAAAAGGCCGTTATGGCTTTCAACCCACCTGATTGTACACATAGCGGTAAGTTTTTGCTATTTAGAATGTGACAAATATTTTGCTGTATTTGTTTTTATAATTTCTATTCTTTTAGGCGAATTTCTAAAAACGTTTCCGCCGGACTTAGCTATTCTTATACAATTACTAAAATATTAATTTTGACAAGACTGAACTGTTGCCAAATTTAATGCATAAGCATTATAATACACATATAGGACTCTTGGTACTCTTTCAATAATAGACTGTACTCTTTTAAAAATTGCTAGACATGACCGCCGCTCTATTGTAGCTTTGTTCAGCAAGATAATTCATTTTGATTTTTAAAGTTTTCAACCAATCAATTATAACCACAACCAAATATTCACCCGTCGTTTCTTTTACTGAAACAATTTCTATAAAATCTTCTCGTATTGATAGATTTTTATCCAAATATGGCACGCGAAGTGATAATTGTGCTGTTCGCAAAACATCAGAAGACCCATTGGTTGAAATAGAAAATCCTTTAGAGTTATTGATTTGTTTTACGAGCTTGTTCTGAATTATATTCCTACGTAACGATATTATGCAATTTTGTATTTAAGCGCTATGGTATATTGCATTACATGTAGAATTTTGTAAATGTCCTAGTAACACTTCATCATCAGCACTAATACGATAACGCAGAAGAACCAGAAATGCACCCTCTTTGTGTAACACTGAATATTAAGACCTATTGATCTACAGTCTGAAGTTCCACGCAAGGGAAATTCTTGTTGCCCAAAGAGTTATAGTTGCTATAACAGATTTTGTTTTCTGGCGATTTTGCGCTGCCTGCCTGCCATAGTTTTTGTTAAATTTGATATTACATCATCTTGTGATTTAGTAAAACCTTTACAAAAATTATCAGCATCAACAGCGATTTTGATAAGGTATTTTAATTTTTCATGGTCCTTAAATATTTATACGGCATTTTTATAACCTCAAAAGGGTTTTCTTACTACGTCACCTGTGTTCTGTGCCTCGCCTTTACCCATAAATTCGCTTGAAAAGAACACGCCGTATTTATAAAGTGCTACGTGACCACGCTGCCCTGTATAGGTTAGTTAAGGAAATCTATTCAACCATTGTTTTTGAAACTTAAAATTGTTATTTCATGAAGGTGTGCGTTATCTAGAAACTAAGTACCAGCCTAAAATGATTTCTTACCGAGTTTAACCACAGGAACTAAATAGTTATCCTCTGGGATCCAGGAACACACAAAAAGTTTATGTTTTAATATATTGTCAATTTTGCTGCCATTTGTGTAATATTCTCTATTCAAATTGTTATTCGCCTGTCAAAATGGAGTATTACTAACGACAGTAACTTCTTTTGCACCAGATGCCATATTTTTTTAATCGTGCATTATATGACTGAGAGGGCTTTGCCCTATCTTGACCTTGCCAAACTGATTGTTTTTTTACTTTTTAAAATTAAAATAAAATAGAATTGAAGCATGTTGTTTATTTATATTTTATGGCGTTAAATAAAATTAAAGTCTATTCGCTCTTTCTGCTCTACTGTATGAGAAGTGAACTGAATCTGAAATAGTCATGCAAACAACAAATTTTTGTAAGGGAACCAAAAAGAACATAACTTATGCCTTAACCAATTTGTGGTTTTGAAACAGTTTGAACTTTACTATAAAGTATAAACTTACCATTAGGTTTTGAGACCAAAATTTTTAACTATTCTATTATGCACGAGACAGATACAAAAATTTGACAAGTTTTAGCTGTATTTACTGCCCGCTGACACTCTTAGTCATACTAATTAAAACAATAAATAACCCTAGATTTTGTTGCGCTGCACTTTTATTAAGCAAAGGAAGCATTTGCTCTTTAAAATATCGGGACTAACAAACATTTTCTTAGTAATTTAGTAGCAATAATTACAGCATAATATTTCACTTAAATACCCAGAACTTGAAATATACATAAAACTTCAACGACACACCATAAATCATAAATGACACAATGCAAAAAGAAAAGGACTGCTAAACTAAAACTAATCTTACATAGTCTTTTTCGAATCGAGTAATAAGGTTTGAATGTAGTCGACAAATATATTCAGAAAATATGTATTTTGAAGCTTTTGAAGATTTAAGTCAAAGCATTGAATAAGGAACACTATTGTAAAATGTTTGCTAAAAAGGAAATATATTATGCATTAATACCTATCATCCACCAACTGACCATCACATGACTTTTATAACTTATGGATAATGATATTTTAATATTTATTATATATTTGACTGACAACACGTTTGTTGTGTAAATGACTACATGCACTAGCAATATCCCTCATTAATAACCTGATAGCGCGTATTTTATACTATTTTGAAATAATTAGCACTCAAAGCTGCTGTAAATAATTAAATGTAATAATTCGAAGAATATTAAATACCGTTGATTTCATTTTCTTTCACACATTCTATTTTAAATTTTGAAGGGCCTCTAGAATATTAGTTTCCCCAGGCCTCGCGTTTTCTCTAAAATCCTATGCAAACAAATTATACTTAATTACTATGTATTCACGTATGCTTTATTAACTTTAAAATTTTAAGAAATTCCTTAATCAAAACCTGTATCATTATCGAATAATTTAACAGCACGTTATAATTTATTTAAAAAATGGTGTCATTGGTTTGTCGACTGTCACATTTGTACTTCTTTTAAGAAACAAGGAAAAATACTTTTATGGAATTAGGAGGGATTTGAACCCCCAGGATCCCCCTCAAATACAACCATGTATTCAACTATTTATATATTATTTACAACGCTGCACCTGTCCTTGGCGGTAAAATTTACTGATACTCTGAAGCAGACATATACTAGATTCAGTATAAAATGGTTGTAAACAAACTAGCATCGATTGAAAGAACAACTAATCATTGGTGCAGTATTATAATGTGTAAAGTAAGACACAAAATCTCAACCTATATACAGCGTATGTACATTACAGTGAACCATTTGATTCGGGCCCAGTCAATTGGTTCATACAAATTCTGAAAGTGTATAAACTTTGACCCAAGGTATTACTACTACAACAAATAATGGAAATATCGGAAACACAACTTGCTGTCGGTGAACAAATAGCTGGAACCATTTATATAAAGTGAGGAATATTTTCAAGGGGATTCGTTGATCCGGATACAGTTTTGTTATGCACTAAACCCAGTCTCTCAGTTACTAAACTTTTTTGAAAGTGGCGGTAGACTTGACATCAAAGGCAAACAATTAAAAGTGAACCCTTTGTTATTTATTAATGATTTAAAATTATATACAGATATGGCAATAAACTGCATTTTATAATTTTATTAATCAAATTGTTCTATATCCAAACTAGAATGAATTTTTTTTAGGCAAACGCTTAACGATAAGTCTAAAAAATATATGTACAAAACATTTTTGGAAACAAGTTTTTATTTAAATGCATTTGAACTGAAAAGTAAAAACGGTTCAGTGAACTTTAAAGTATAACAACAAAAAATATAAAATATGTATTTTAAAAACTTGAGGCCATATTTCAGATAGAAGTTATAAAGTAGTTTTACTGAGAGCTACAGCGTTTAAAATATATATTCCATATTTCTTTGTAGCTATATTTTTGAGCTATAAAATTCACTGAATATAATGTTTCATTTTTGCTTTTTAGTTCAATTGTAGTATTAGAATTTGCCATACTCTATGTTTTTTTGGCCCCCAACATCATGTTTATCTGGGAAAACTAAACTAAACATATCTATATCTGCAATGTATTAGGGTATCCAGATCAGAGCATCAGATCAGCTTCCTCAAAATATGTTTCGCTATCCAAACTCATGGTATATAAAAAATTTAAAGTTGATGCCGTTGAATATTGATAATCCATCATTTTGGGGCGTTTGCCACATTGGATTTATAACGAAGCCACGAGCTTATCGTGTTCTACTTGCCGAACCCTTTTATTTGATACCTATGTCAAGAAGACTGTAAAGATAAAGCTAATTTGCAACTTTAGGGCGTTCGCCATACTGGATGTGAAATGACTCTATGTAGATTTCGGTGTTCTAGGAATTGTAAAGACAAAGCTAATCCAACGTCTTTTGGAGTCCGCCTTAGTGGATTTTAAAATAATAACACGTAGATTATCGTGTACTATGCATTGAACTTTTTTATTTGATACCCATGTCAATTGGGTTGTAAAGACAAAGATAATTCACCATTTTGGGTCGTCCACTATATTGAATTTAGTGTGACGTCACGTAGATTATCGTGCGCTACTTGTTGATCCCGTTTATTTGATATCCATATCAAGGGGGTTATAATGAATTTAGAACGGTATTAAAATATATTGTTAACCGAACCAAAGCCGTGTGCAAAATATCAGCCTGATCGGATACCAGAAAGTGGGAAAAAAAGGTCGACCATAAATTTTGAACCTAAACGACATACCTAGATACGTACATTGCAAGTTATATAAAACCGTTTAATAATAAAAAGAGGAAATCCTCTACCAATATAACTAATGAAAATTTTAAAGCAATATCTGCAAAAGAATCTTAGAATTATTTAGGTTGTTTTGCTTTTGGGTCATAGTAGACTAATGTTTACTTTAGAAATAAATGAGGTTATGTTTTCAACTTGAAAACTGCCATATTAAAATTTTAATATGTGTTTAATATGTATTACTGAATTTTAGGTAAAAATTTACATTTCAAATAGTTTCTATTTTTCATATAGATTATACCGTTAAAGAGCTATTAAAATTTGAAAGCAATGGTCAGCTTCAGCTTTTATCAATTATCTAAAAAAAGTTGAGCATCTAGGTGTGTTTTTAGAATGGTATTGCATTACGCGTAAATTTGTGCTCAATTTTGCTAATTTAATCAACTTACAAAATAATTCTTGCCTACACAAATTTCAAACTTTGCCCGATTTAGATTTTTTAACACTGCTTTAGAAGATCCTCCTTATTATATTTTTTGATATCCCATTATAATTTAAAGCCAGAAACGAACCGACCGATTATTCGATTTACGTGCTGAGCTTTAGCCCTCAGAAAGCTTGTTGAGGGTTATAATGATTTATATTCAAAGTGCAAAATAATTTATATACACAAATGTATCTCAGTTGTGCAAAAATTTTAATAAACTATAGTGAACCTACTAAAAATGCTTACATCGTTACCTGACATCTGTTCTTACTGTAAACATTCCAGTAAGGATACATCACCGATCACAATTAGCGAACGCATGGTTGCCGGTTGGAGGAACTGAAAACGTCGGTTGAAGATACTGAAAAACATCGTCTGTATATCAAGTGACTTGAACGCTCTCTGCATTAGTTTTACGTGAACTAAATTTGTATATAACGGTATGTTAAACCGACTTTTCATTCCCGATCATATAATAGTAAAAATGTGCTTATAGGGTTATAGAGGTCAAGAAATGAAGAAATACACCAAAAACCTTGTCAGACCCAGACCCGGGTCTGGAAACGTCGCGTTGGCGCGGTAAAATAAATGTATATATATATATATATATATATATATATATATATTGCTATGATTATAAGGTTATTTAAGGTCACGAATGAGGAATATCTCATGTAAATATCATAAAAACCACAAAAACCAAACATTAAAACCAAAAAATGTACCTAATTCATTCATTATAGAAAAGCAAATACAAATCACCCTGTATAAAATCAATAACAAGCTACAATTAATTAAAGGAAGCTCATTCCGTAATAATGGTTAATACTTTAAATCAACGGTTAATATTCCAAGTTACTGGTAAATACTTCAAATTACTGGGTTGACACGCTAAGTTTCTGATCAATAACTCTAAGCTATTGAATAAACAACTGTTATTCAATTAAGAGTGATTTCCAAGCCGAACTATTAGAAGTTCCAGAACAAATGGGAATTTGGGTCAATAATCTCCAGCAAGAGAAATACAGAAGAACTATAAGGTCAGAACTATTTATTCAATTTATAGCACTTTGCATTTGCAATTTTACACAATTTGTGTATTCGGAAGCGAGCTTAAAATTTGCATGTGATTAAGATATAGTGTGTAAAAGGTCAACAAAAGTTTGATTGGTACATAGAATTATGCTTAGAAATAGGATATTTCTTTGAACGTTCAACGGAACTATTCGTGGTAAGATACAATTTTTTTGCCAGCTTTAATTGCTTTAAAAAGTTGTTACAGGTTATAATTTTTATACCGAGCTAACTCGGTAGGAATATTTATTTTAATTTTGATTCAAAGATTCTATAAAAGATAAATAATATTAAAAAGAGCATAGATTTGTAAGTTGTAATATAACAAAAATTTTATTTAGTTTATTATACAATTTTTAGTGAGTTTCGTTTGTCTTATTCAGGTGAATTGAGCATTGGAGAGGAGTGAATAAAAATTCCTTGTTATCATCATCATTTCTCTCTGTACGGGGTATCACTGAACTAGTCGATACATAAATTTGATTGTGTTAATTTTAAATCTATACTAAAATTTATAATTTGCTATGAATATGTGGCGTAAATCTAAAATGTTCCTTTTTTTAGGTCATGCTGTTCAACCAACTGCTTCTTCTGTTTCTGAAGGATAAGAACCCTAGTTTGTTTAAGTTAAGTTTATGCCATTATATTTAATGAATTTAAATGTCTCTGTATCAAAGACTTTATTATGCTCTTAATCTTACTAGTGTATTTTTGTTTTTTACATGTTAATCTTGCATACATTACAGGGACGAATAAACTGATCGGACAGGGTTTACATTACGTGACCTCAGCTAGAGACTTCTACTTTGCGGTAAATACTTTCAAATACGTCTAAAATAACAAATCAACAGAAAAAATGCGGGTTTTTGCGATTTATGCGTAAAAAATGAGATTTTTGTACCCAATTTTGAGGTTATGTAACCCGATTACGTGTTATTTTAATTTTGCTTTAATTATGTTTAGGGTATTAATTGTGATATAATAAAAGGACGAAACACATTTGGATAGTTATTTCTGATAATCTGCTTTGAATACAACTCACACAAGGTTAGAATATTTGCCAAAAAAAATTTTGCTTAACCTTTTCTAAGAATATGTTAGGAGTATAACTTAGTTATTTTGACTGTTTTATTTTTATCACAAATACACACCACTAAACTATTAAATACTTACGTTTTCGTTTACTATTATTGTTCATTACCATTTTTATTATAAGAATTAAATTTTATTTTTATTTTGTGAAGGTTTAAAGCATATTGCACAATTATTGTCCCATTCTGAGATGTTAGTGCATAAGAATAACAAGGATGTGCAATGATTAGGCAAAACGTTGAATATTACTTCACTAATATTATTTGTTGCTGAGGGTATCATCACAGATTATCTGTGGTATCATTAAGGTTATTGATATAGTAGTTATACTAACATTATTCGATGCTGACTGTCAACGAAACAATATAAACACAGTTAAAGTGCGGCGGGTTTAGGTTTCTGTAATAATTAGAAGAGATTATGTTATTGTTTTAATAGTTGCATTAATATTATTCGAAGCTTCAGGTAGAGCAGAATTTATTTAAGAAGAGCCTGTACGTCATTTGACTTATGCGCAAACATTGAAAGTCAGTGGCGTAGCAGATTTAATAATTTTTTATCAAAACTCCATAGAGTAAATATTCTAAAATCAAGTTTTATTTTGTTGGTAGTTTAAATTTGCATGGCGAATACGCGAATAAGCAAAGCATAAAACACAAAGAAACAGAAAGAAAACTATGAAAGCGTAAGAAATAAATATAGAATATCAATGTCACAAATATCAATTGACATTTAGTAGCAAATTATGTATGTTACTGATATGCCGCACGAACGCGATTATTTATAAATAATGGACTAATCTGACACCGTTTTAGCCGTGTGCGCATGATGACGTCCAGGCTCTTCTTAAATAAATTCAACTATTCGAGATAATCGAACGGGTGCATTAGTGGAAATAGTGTTAGGTATAAATAATGTTGAGGAGAAAATTGAGGTTTCAGCTTAGATTAGTAGTCGAAATGTTTTACTATTAAGACGAAATAATCGAACGGGTGTAAGAACGGAAATAGTGTTGAGGTATAAACAGTGCTGAGGCAAAAATAGTGCTGATGTTTCAACTTAGGTTAGTAGTCGAAACGTTTTATTAGTAAGACATTATAATCGAACGAGTGCATGAGCGAACATATTGCGTTGAGGCATAAATAGTGCTGAGGTTTCAACTTAGGTTAGTAGTCGAAATGTTTTGCTACTAAGACAAAATAATCGAATGGGTGAATGAGCGGAAAAGTGTTGAGACCTAAATACTGCTGAGGCGAAAACAGTGTAGAGGTTTTAACTTAGGTTAGTAGTTGAAATATTTACTACTAAGACAAAATGATCAAACGGGTGCATGAGCGGAAATATTGTTAAGGTATAAATAGTGCTGAGGCAAAAACAGTGTAGAGGTTTTAACTTAGGTTAGTAGTTGAAATGTTTTACTACTAAGACAAAATGATCGAACGGGTGCATGAGCAGAAATAGTGTTAAGGTATAAATAGTGCTGAGGCGAAAACAGTGTTGAGGTTTTAACTTAGATTAGTAGTTGAAATGTTTTACTACTAAGCCAAAATAATCGAACGGGTGCATGGGCGGAAATAGTATTAAGATATAAATAGTGTTGAGGCGAAAACAGTGTTGAGGTTTTAACTTAGGTTAGTAGTTCAAATGTTTTACTACTAAGGCAAAATGATCGAACGGGAGCATGAGCGGAAATAGTGTTAAGGTATAAATAGTGCTGAGGCGTAAACAGTGTTGAGGTATTAACTTAGGTAAGTAGTTGAAATGTTTTACTACTAAGTCAAAATGATCGAACGGGTGCATGAGCGGAAATAGTGTTAAGGTATAAATAGTGCTGAGGCGTAAACAGTGTTGAGGTTTTAACTTAGGTTAGTAGTTGAAATGTTTTACTACTAAGACAAAATGATCGAACGGGTGCATGGCCGGAAATAGAGTTTAGGTATAAATAGTGCTGAGGCGAAAATAGTGTAGAGGTTTTAACTTAGGTTAGTAGTTGAAATGTTTTACTACTTAAACAAAGTGATCGAACGGGTGCATGAGCGGAAATATTGTTAAGCTATAAATAGTGCTGAGGCGAAAATAGTGTTGAGGTTTTAACTTAGACTAGTAGTTGAAATGTTTTACTACTTAAACAGAGTGATCGAACGGGTGCATGAGCGGAAATATTGTTAAGGTATAAATAGTGCTGAGGCGAAAACAGTGTAGATGTTTTAACTTAGGTTAGTAGTTGAAATGTTTTACTACTAAGACAAAATGATCGAACGGGTGCATGAGCGGAATAGTGTTAAGGTATAAATAGTGCTGAGGCGAAAACAGAGTAGAGGTTTTAACTTAGGTTAGTAGTTGAAATGTTTTACTACTAAGACAAAATGATCGAACGGGTGCATGGCCGGAAATAGTGTTAAGGTATAAATAGTGCTGTGGCGAAAATAGTGTAGAGGTTTTAACTTAGGTTAGTAGTTGAAATGTTTTACTACTTAAACAAAGTGATCAAACGGGTGCATGAGCGGAAATATTGTTAAGCTATAAATAGTGCTGAGGCGAAAATAGTGTTGAGGTTTTAACTTAGATTAGTAGTTGAAATGTTTTACTACTTAAACAGAGTGATCGAACGGGTGCATGAGCGGAAATATTGTTAAAGTATAAATAGTGCTGAGGCGAAAACAGTGTAGAGGTTTTAACTTAGGTTAGTAGTTGAAATGTTTTACTACTAAGACAAAATGATCGAACGGGTGCATGAGCGGAAATAGTGTTAAGCTATAAATAGTGCTGAGGCGAAAATAGTGTTGAGGTTTTAACTTAGATTAGTAGTTGAAATGTTTTACTACTTAAACAGAGTGATCGAACGGGTGCATGAGCGGAAATATTGTTAAGGTATAAATAGTGCTGAGGCGAAAACAGTGTAGAGGTTTTAACTTAGGTTAGTAGTTGAAATGTTTTACTACTTAAACAAAGTGATCGAACGGGTGCATGAGCGGAAATATTGTTAAGCTATAAATAGTGCTGAGGCGAAAATAGTGTTGAGGTTTTAACTTAGACTAGTAGTTGAAATGTTTTACTACTTAAACAGAGTGATCGAACGGGTGCATGAGCGGAAATATTGTTAAGGTATAAATAGTGCTGAGGCGAAAACAGTGTAGATGTTTTAACTTAGGTTAGTAGTTGAAATGTTTTACTACTAAGACAAAATGATCGAACGGGTGCATGAGCGGGAATAGTGTTAAGGTATAAATAGTGCTGAGGCGAAAACAGAGTAGAGGTTTTAACTTAGGTTAGTAGTTGAAATGTTTTACTACTAAGACAAAATGATCGAACGGGTGCATGGCCGGAAATAGTGTTAAGGTATAAATAGTGCTGTGGCGAAAATAGTGTAGAGGTTTTAACTTAGGTTAGTAGTTGAAATGTTTTACTACTTAAACAAAGTGATCAAACGGGTGCATGAGCGGAAATATTGTTAAGCTATAAATAGTGCTGAGGCGAAAATAGTGTTGAGGTTTTAACTTAGATTAGTAGTTGAAATGTTTTACTACTTAAACAGAGTGATCGAACGGGTGCATGAGCGGTAATATTGTTAAAGTATAAATACTGCTGATGCGAAAACAGTGTAGAGGTTTTAACTTAGGTTAGTAGTTGAAATGTTTTACTACTAAGACAAAATGATCGAACGGGTGCATGAGCGGAAATAGTGTTAAGCTATAAATAGTGCTGAGGCGAAAATAGTGTTGAGGTTTTAACTTAGATTAGTAGTTGAAATGTTTTACTACTTAAACAGAGTGATCGAACGGGTGCATGAGCGGAAATATTGTTAAGGTATAAATAGTGCTGAGGCGAAAACAGTGTAGAGGTTTTAACTTAGATTAGTAGTTGAAATGTTTTACTACTTAAACAAAGTGATCGAACGGGTGCATGAGCGGAAATATTGTTAAGCTATAAATAGTGCTGAGGCGAAAATAGTGTTGAGGTTTTAACTTAGATTAGTAGTTGAAATGTTTTACTACTTAAACAGAGTGATCGAACGGGTGCATGAGCGGAAATATTGTTAAGGTATAAATAGTGCTGAGGCGAAAACAGTGTAGAGGTTTTAACTTAGGTTAGTAGTTGAAATGTTTTACTACTAAGACAAAATGATCGAACGGGTGCATGAGCGGAAATAGTGTTAAGGTATAAATAGTGCTGAGGCGAAAACAGAGTAGAGGTTTTAACTTAGGTTAGTAGTTGGAATGTTTTACTACTAAGACAAAATGATCGAACGGGTGCATGGCCGGAAATAGTGTTAAGGTATAAATAGTGCTGAGGCGAAAATAGTGTAGAGGTTTTAACTTAGGTTAGTAGTTGAAATGTTTTACTACTAAGACAAAATGATCGAACGGGTGCATGGCCGGATCTAGTGTTAAGGTATAAATAGTGTTGAGGCGAAAACAGTGTGAGGTTTTAACTTAGGTTAGTAGTTGAAATGTTTTACTACTAAGACAAAATGATCGAACGGGTGCATGGCCGGAAGTTGTGTTAAGGTATAAATAGTGTTGAGGAGAAAACAGTGTTGAGGTTTAGCTTAAGGCTAGTATTTGAAATGTTTTACTACTAAGACAAAATGATCGAACGGAAGCATGAGCGGAAATAGTGTTAAGATATAAATAGTGATGATACGTAAACAGTGTTGAGTTTTTAACTTAGGTTAGTAGTTGAAATGTTTTACTACTAAGACAAAATGATCGAACGGGTGCATGGGCGGAAATAGTGTTAAGCTATAAATAGTGTTGAGGGGAAAACAGTGTGAGGTTTTAACTTAGGTTAGTAGTTGAAATGTTTTACTACTAAGACAAAATGATCGAACGGGTACATGGCCGGAAGTTGTGTAAGATATAAATAGTGTTGAGGCGAAAACAGTGTTGAGGTTTAGCTTAAGGCTAGTATTTGAAATGTTTTACTACTAAGACAAAATGATCGAACGGGTGCATGGCCGGAAATAGTGTTGAGGTATAAATAGTGTTGGGGCGAAAACAGTGTTGAGGTTTAGCTTAAGGCTAGTATTTGAAATGTTTTACTACTAAGACAAAATGATCGAACGGAAGCATGAGCGGAAATAGTGTGAAGGTATAAATAGTGATGATACGTAAACAGTGTTGAGTTTTTAACTTAGGTTAGTAGTTGAAATGTTTTACTACTAAGACAAAATGATCGAATGGGTACATGAGCGAACATATAGTGTTGAGACATAAATAGTGCCGAAACGAAAACGTAATCGAAGCGGTGCATGTGCGAGTATAGTGTTGAGGCATAAATAGTGCCAAGGTGAAAATGTTGTTGAGGTTTCTACTTAGTTTAGTAGTCGTAACATTTTGCTACTGAGATATAGTGATCAAATTGGTACATGCGTGAAAACACTGTTGTGATTTCATTATAGGTCACTAGGCGGAACATTGTACTACAGTGCAAAATAATCAAAGATGGGTTCAACACTAACTGCATGGGACCGCAGCATATTCTAGCAATACATCTACGATTATGCTGTATAAAGCCCTTTCGTTGCAAGTGCCCTACGATACGGCTTTGTCGTGTCGAAAATACTCATATATATCAATGTCGATTAGAACTTGCACACGCACGCACAAAGGTAACGTTCGGCAATTAATTTGTTTTGTAAAAGAGTTTGGAATAGTTAATACAATAAGTAAGTATTAAATGAAAACGTTTAAACTAGCAATTGTAAAAAATACATCATTATAACAGAACAATTACAACATAATTAAGAAGCAGTGCCAATTCGTACGTTTGACATTTAATTACTACGAAGTTTTTATATTCGTATGGTTGTTGACGTTACAATAGTAACACTATTGTTTGATAGAAAGTACGTATTTATTTTAAAGAAGAAACCATACATGTATAAAATCTGCAAAAACTCTGTTTTTCATTAACATTTCATTTTATGGATTGCTGCATTAGTTTTCAACTTTTAAGCATTGTATGTGTTTCCATTCAATAACCCCCAAAACTTCTATCGTATTATTAATAGCGAAGTAAGATCGACAATGTCGGAACGAAAGATTGAACTGAATGCAGCCATTATTTTTTTACAAATTATGCTACGCCAATGACCTGTTCGAAAACTTACAATCCGTATTTAATGGTTATAGATGTTCTGTGTGTGTTTATGAATCAATATTTGAGAGCCTCCGTTGTTATGGCGCGCTTTGATATTTAAAATACAATTTCATACTGTGAGGAATATGTTATTGTTCTGTCTATAATAGTGTCAAAAGCCCTTCCAACTGTCAAAAATTATACAAGGCGAGTTTATTGTTCTCATAGTATCAAGAACGCTTCGTATATTTATCCGCGATCTACTGTCGCGTGAAATTTCAGTAAGAAGTAGTTCCAGGTTTTGGAATTTAATTAAACCCAATTTACTGATAAACCCGCAAATTTTTCATTAGTATTTGAAAATGTACGTGTTTTTGTATGGTTTCTAATAATTTTTAATTATTTTTGACAGGTCACGTAATGTAAACCGGCAACAACTGATCTATTTTTTTAAAACTTGTTTGGTACATCCACTAACTTTCAAGTATTTTACCAAATTTTCAAATATGGAAATATTTGTAGATTGTTATCCACTGTAATGTTTTTTGAAATATAGTATATATACCCTATTCACGGTAAATATGGGATGATGTTACAATACAAATAAATGCTGTGTTGTCATGGTTGACTTATTCTAGGCGTATTTAATAGTTAGATTTTTATAATTTTTGTTTATTATTAAATAATTATTAAAAGTTGGTATACTTTAAATTGTAAGGTTATTTTTAAAATTCCTTTTTTCTATATGGTAGTGAATTGTGGTAGCAATGCAACTCAAGATGCAGAAATAAGATTTTTCAAGTAATAAAAGCAGCGTCTTAAAATTTCACTGTAAACAAAGTTTGCGCCTACGAAATACAGAAGCAGAAAATGTTACAACACCGCATACAACTGCCAACTGTAACATACTAAATCGTAATATCATTAAAGCTGCGTTCATAGTTACGTCCACATTATACAATTACTAACACTTTATTACTGTTTACGACGTCATCCCATATTTATCGTGAATAGGGTATATATATATATATATATATATATATATATATATATATATATATATATATATATATTGCCATTAACAGCATGAAATAAACTTGATTTTTATCTAGAGCCTAAATAATCATTTCAAATCGATGGGAAATATAAAGTCCTGAATGATTATTTATTATTGTTTATTAATACAGTAGTGTTTTTTACTTGTATTAATCGACTTGCCTTGTGCAAATTAATATGTGTGTATCATGTATATATATATATATATATATATATATATATATATTATTAATAGAGAAGAATAATCCACATTTGGAATGCAAATGAATGCTTAATATATATTAATAGTTATTAAGATGAAATGAAAACCCAACTTTGTATTTAAAGTTGAATTACCATTTCAAATCGAACTAGTAACTAAAAACCACTAAAAGAACGGCTACAGCAGGACTTGAACCTGCAACCTCTGATTTTCCGGATTAGTGCTCTAACTAATTGAGCTATCTAGCCTAATTGTTTAGATGATGTTATACTTAATACTACTGAAGCTTGGCTCTTGTTAACGATTTTCAATTACGTCTTGCATTTAAGGAAATTGAATCTAGTTATATACATAATTCATGTACTAATAACTTGATCATCCCATTTTTGCAACGTTCGGAATAATACAAACATGTAATTATATTATTATTAATAGAGAAGAATAATCCACATTTGGAATGCAAATGAATGCTTAATATATATTAATAGTTATTAAGATGAAATGAAAACCCAACCTTGTATTTAAAGTTGAATTACCATTTCAAATCGAACTAGTAATTGAAAACCACTAAAAGAACGGCTACAGCAGGACTTGAACCTGCAACCTCTGATTTTCCGGATTAGTGCTCTAACCAATTGAGCTATCTAGCCTAATTGTTTAGATGATGTTATACTTAATACTACTGAAGCTAGGCTCTTGTTAAAGATTTTCAATTACGTCTTGCATTTAACGAAATTGAATCTAGTTATATACATAATTCATGTACTAATAACTTGATCATCCCATTTTTGCAACGTTCGGAATAATACAAACATGTAATTATATTATTATTAATAGAGAAGAATAATCCACATTTGGAATGCAAATGAATGCTTAATATATATTAATAGTTATTAAGATGAAATGAAAACCCAACCTTGTATTTAAAGTTGAATTACCATTTCAAATCGAACTAGTAATTGAAAACTACTAAAAGAACGGCTACAGCAGGACTTGAACCTGCAACCTCTGATTTTCCGGATCAGTGCTCTAACCAATTGAGCTATCTAGCCTAATTGTTTAGATGATGTTATACTCAATACTACTGAAGCTTGGCTCTTGTTAACGATTTTCAATTACGTCTTGCATTTAAGGAAATTGAATCTAGTTATATACATAATTCATGTACTAATAACTTGATCATCCCATTTTTGCAACGTTCGGAATAATACAAACATGTAATTATATTATGATTAATAGAGAAGAATAATCCACATTTGGAATGCAAATGAATGCTTAATATATATTAATAGTTACTAAGATGAAATGAAAACCCTATATATATATATATATATATATATATATATATATATATATATATAGAGCCGTGGAATCAAAACTACCTTTTCTTAGCTTTAACATCGAGCCCCACGAATTGGGCGTCATAAAAGTGCCGTGGAATCGGGAACTAACCTTTGAGCATCGAGCCCCACTCACTGGGCCAACATAAAATTTTGAAAAAATTAAATAATTTCTTCCCTTTTATTACGCCTTCAAACTTCTTTGCATCCTTGGCTAGCTCAGCAATCGGCCTCTTCTTGAATACCTAATTTTATTCATACCTCTTTCACATTCACACACCATCAGATAAAATTACCAAATAAGGCAACAACCATACAACCTTCTATTTACACCAATTAACAGATAAAATATATTTACACATGTTTTCAGACCGTTTGATACAATAATTATCAGCTCAATATTTTGTATGTTTTAACGTCCTTGAATTTTTAAAATGATTTTAAACAAATTCGATTAGATATAAATAGATGGGCCCCACATGTAACCCTAAATTGACTTCACACAGGAGAATTGTGAGCTCATTATAACCCAGTTTTGTTTGTATATGCCTTTTAAACCTTGCATTAATTAAAACAAATTTACAGACCCGTTTACCCTTTACAACTCAATTTATATCTTGAATAAAATTTTGATATATTCTAAATACATCCCCTTTCAATACTCAAAATTGGTAAATTGTCCTGTACATGTTGTTACAGGTGGAAAAGCTACTAAGTATGTATTTTTCATCAAAATTATAAAATGGGCGGCGGCCTGTAAAACAAAAATTAAAGGGAGGTCACCGGCACTAGCTAGTGGAAGGTCGTGGATCATATAGAGGGTTAAAATTTTGCAGAAAGGGTTAAATTAATTTATAATATACTACAAAAAGATTTGGCACTTACCTTTCATAAATATTGTGGCTTAATGACAATTACCAAGGGCGCCAGACAAGTCGAGAATGTCCAAATAAATGTTCATGCAAAACCTTGAGAGACTTGTCATCCCAAGGAGGACAATTGTTTCTTGTAATCAATTCTTATCTTTTTAACTACTTATGCAACTTCCATGATAAAAAAATAATAAAAAAACTATTGACTTAATCAACGGCAAACAAAACTATTTAATTAACAGAGCAATAAACGTGAACCTCGTACATTCATTAATTTTAATTTAGAAATTTAATTGAATAGGTGAATATGGAATTATGAAAATTTTGCGTACATAAGTAATTCCCAAACACTTGTATATGAAAGAAAACTTATATTATAAATCTTACACTAAATTAATCCTACGGTTTATGGCCAAAACGTCCTAACAAATAAATTAACTAAATATT
Organism: Platerodrilus igneus; assembly: GCA_036346225.1. NCBI lineage: Eukaryota > Metazoa > Arthropoda > Insecta > Coleoptera > Lycidae > Platerodrilus > Platerodrilus igneus. The sequence goes on along the minus strand of JARFIW010000282.1, from coordinate 24,677 downwards.
GGCCGTGCTACTTAACTATAAAAACTTACTTACTAAAAATCGTCCATTGTTTGATGGCTTGCCTTCCAACGTAGAACAGCTCTTAAATTGGGGAAGAGAATCTCGCTTGTTGCTCTTGCTTGTAATTTTTAAATATTTGAATGGCACACGAGCCCGGCAGGATCTTATTGACAATATCATTTAACTTGTGCGTCACACGCCTACAAGCTTTTTAATAGTTACCTTGTATCACTGTAAATCCGCGAACATACGGGCGTAACCCTCGCGAACTGAAAAAGTTATCACTCCTTTCCAATTTTTTCTATCGTGATACTAAGTGAAATATTATATCTGTGATGCCGGAAAACGCTACCCGCGAACTACGTTTCTTTCTACTTCTTAACCACGGACAGCCCCATTGGAAAAACTTTCTCTCTTTTGGCTAAAGCCTTAAGTTATATAGATTAATTCCTACTCTAACCATTATCTACGTCATTTTCTGTTATCCAATGACTGAACAGAACCTCCCACAATACAAGATTTAAGAAACCAAATCCAACCCCTTTTTAGATGAGGGTCACAGAAGCAATTATTTTTCTAAGGGTTTAAATATGTTGTATCTTCTAAGAATTTCTTAATTATTGAAATGTGGACCATACCTATGGCGACAGTGGTCTGCCATTAACAAAAGACCGGTTAACCCACTTGAGCCGAAATGGATTTTAAATACAATGGATGTCCCAGACTATTTAAAATTACATGCAATCCTTGAACAAATCAAATTGGAAATAGTTTTTGCTATTTATAATGTTTCGTTTTCTATAACCCGCTGTCAATCAAAGAAAATATTAAGAAGATTAAGTTTTTCAAACAGAAAATTGCTTTCCTTTATTTACATTAAAAGGTACTATTCCACTTTAATTTTATCAGATTTATCAATCTGTAACCCACCTAAGCTTTAAGTTTATTGTATTTAATTTACAAGGGTAGAGCTTTAAATTATGATGACCTGCCGCTGGAATTTCTAATAGTTTAGCCTGAAGCTATTTGTAAAGCTGGTCTTTTATTATAAGGGAGCCTAACTAAAATATGAAGTAATTTATTGTGGAATTTTTGTCTATAAGTTATGCAAGTTACTGAATTTTAATTAATTAATTGATCTGTTTATTCGTTAACATTACAAAATAATGTTACACTCCCCTTACAAATGGAGATTTTTTCCAAAAAACTTGTGTTAAGAGATTCACTCTTTCGTTCCTATTTACTAACTTATCCTTTTCCATTCTTATCCTTATCCTAACTAGTATTCTTAAAACTAAGTTTTTTTTTAAATTTCAACACTATAAGCGTTGTTGTCAAGTTTCTTAATTATTAATATTAGGTTATTTTATTAATATTAGGTTTTCATAACTATTTTTATTCGTCATATCCAATTGGATTTGTTTTTAAATCTTTAACATGCCAAACTCCTCTGGATTGACCTGTTTCGTCGGCTAATTCATAAGTGTTTGTTGAGACTTTTTTTGTTATGGTAAAAGGACTTACATATTTCGATGCTAATTTGGCATTGAAATACTTTGATGCGTCTGAGAGTACAAAATTTTTCTTCCAGACTGTATCTCCCACTGAAAATACTACTTCTCGTCTATGTAAGTCATAGTTATGTTTTGATTTATTATACGCTATTTCTAATTTCTTTGTTATTTCCTGGTATACTTTATTTAATTCTAAAATACGCTCTATTAGTTGTTTTCTTTCTGAAACTTGAACATCGGTTAAGTTTTCTGAATCAGTTATTTCACCAAAAGAGGAACCATCTATTACCATTTCTCTACCGAAATTTGCGAAATATGGCGACATGCTTATTACTTCATAAACTGCGGTACGAACAGCGCACGAAACCATGGGTAATATCTTGTCCCATACTCTCTGATTATCTCACACATATAAGATGCCAACTTTGTCTTTGAAACGCGGTTGACTCGTTCAACAGGATTTGCTTGTGGGTGATAATATGCATTAAAAATAATTTTGGATTTGTATTTGTTCATTAAATTTTTAAATAAATGACTTCGAAATTGTACACCGTTATCTACTAGAACATATTGTGGTGCTCCGAAAAGTAAAATTATAAACTCTTCTATCTTTTGAACTACAGACGACGCAGTGGCTTGTCTTAACGGAAAAAATAGGGGAAATTTTGTAAATGTATCGACTACGGATAAAATACATGTATGTCCTTTAGTAGTCTTAGGTAGTGGACCTACTAAATCAATGGATATCATTTGCCAAGGTATTGAAATTATTGGATGTCTTGACATTTTTACTGCTGGAAGTTTTTGTTCTGGTTTGTGTGAAATACAAATTTTACATTGGTTTATATATCTTTCTACTTCTGCACGTAATTTCGGCCAAAAATATTTCTGATATATCCTTTCATAAGTTTTAAAAATTCCTAAATGACCAGCCGTCGGTTCACCATGAAAACGTTTTAAAATTTCTTTCCTTTGTGATTTTAGAATTACTTTTTTTCCAGTTGTCTGTCTCTTCGGTTAAATTTGGAAATTTTGGTTTAATATGTTTAAATAATTTGTGGTCTATTACTTTCCAACGATTATATTTTATTGGATATTTTTCAACATTATTAATCATCTTTTTACACCAATTATCATACTGAATGTTTGATTTTTGAATTTCTTCTTTATTGTTTTTAGTATTTTGGTTTACAATTTTTGTGTCTGGTATTATTAGCGTAGAATTTCAGAGTTGTTTTCATTTTTAATTTGTATTGTTTCAATTATTGGTACAGCCCTCGATAATGCATCTGGGACTACATTATCTTTGCCTTTTCTGTGAATTATGTCAAAGTCGTATTGTTGTAATTTGATGGCCCATCTACACAGTCGACCATTTAGATTTTGTAAATTGTTTAACCAAATTAAAGAATGATGATCCATTATGACGGTAAAATGTGTTCCTTCTATATATATGGACGTAACTTTTCTATACTGAATAGAACTGCTAAACACTCCTTTTCTGTTACGGTAAATTTCCTTCCATTTTGAGTTAGAGATCTTGAAATATAACATATAACTTGTTCGTTTCCATCTATACTCTGCGTCAACACACCCGAAATTCCATAATCTGATGCGTCACACTGAATTGTAAATTCGTATTCGTAATTTGGGCAAGTTAAAATTGGTGCTGAAATTAGGCAATTTTTTATAGTGGAAAAGGCTGTTTCGCAACACTCTTCCCAAACAAATTTTCTATTTTTCCTTAACAATGCGGTCAATGGAGCTATAATGGTACTATATCCCTCGATAAATCGACGATACCAAGAAGCCATTCCGATTATTCGTCTTACTTCTTTTACAGTTTTTGGTGTTGGTATTTCTAAAATAGCTTTTACTTTATCTGGATCTACTGACAGACCATTTTCATTTATTACGTAACCTAAATATTTTAGTTCACTCTTACAAAAGTGACATTTTTCCTTACTTAAAGTCAGTCCAGCGTGTGAAAGTCTGTTAAAAACTTCCTGTAATCTTTCTATTTTTTTGTCAAAAGAGTTTGTCAAAATTATGACGTCACATAGGTAGCAAAATACGAAAGGTTCTAATTCTGGACCTAACACTTTATCTATTAATCTAGACCATGTACCGGTGCATTTGAAAGACCCATAGGTAAACGTGTAAATTCAAATAACCCTCGATTAGGTATAGTGAAAGCTGTATATTTATAAGAATCTTTATCTAGTGGAATAGAAAATAAGCGGATTTAATGTCTAAAGTTTTAATAAATTTCGCATCGCGCAATTTATCTAATATGGAGGAGACATATGGAATTGGATACGCGTCCTTTTCTGTTACTTTGTTTAACTTCCTGAAATCTACTACAAAACGATAAGAATTGTCTTTTTTCTTCACTAAAAGAATTGGATTTGACCATGAACTGTTGCTTTTTTGAACTACTCCTAATTGTAATAATTTATCTAACTCATTATCTATATGTTTTTGCATTGTAGGTGAAACTGGATAGTATCTTTGCTTAATTGGTTCGCTATTAACTTTAATTTTATGATATACTAAATCGGTACGGCCTAGTTCAGGTAAATCAAAAAAATATTTTTCAATACTGGTATCTAACAGTTTTCTTTGTGCTACTGTTAAATCTAATGTTGAATGTAAAATCGGTTCTTTCTTTTCGATAGTATCTAATTTTGCAAAGGTGTATTCGCCTTTAAAAATGTTTGGTATTATCCTTATATTTTTCCAAAAATCTGTTCCTAAAACGAAAGTATGCTGAACATCCGGTACTATCAAAACATCTAACACCACTAAACGTTATTTAATCTAATGGGCAACGTAACTATTCCCAAAACTTTTAAAATTTCACCATTTGCCAATTGACATTCTTCTTCTTTCCTTTTTAATTTTAAACCTAATTTTGATAAAAATTCCCAAGTGTTTTCTCCTAAAATTGTATTTGTTGCTCCTGAATCCAATAAAGCTAACATTTTTGTTCCTAAAATATCTACACTTACATAAGGACGTTCGTCATTTTTAGACTGTTCTATTACATAATCTAACATAACCTTATTTTTTTGAAATTTTTCTTCTTTATCATAAATCATATTTTGAACATGTTTCGTCAAATTATAAAATGTGCGGGACACTATACGACTATCTAATGCCCCTTCCTTTAGTTTAAATTATTTCTATATTTTTGACAACGCGGACAACGGTTCAACGTAACATTGTCAGTGCCACATTTATAACAATAGTTCGTTCGTCTTATCTGTCTGCAATCGATCTGAAAATGTCCTAACTGGTGACAATTCCAGCACGTCGGTGCACGTTTTTTTACTTAATTGTTTCAACTAACATTTTGTATTGCTGAAATCTGGTTTCTATTGGAAGACCTACTCTGTGAAACGTTAACGTCTGTGTACGCTAAGTCAGTTTCTAAAGTATTCGTTTTTCGAGTTGGTGTGATAAAGTTTTCTATTGATATTTTATGTTCCTCCAGTTTTTTCCTAACTTTATTAGTTCTCGTATGAAAGTTATTTCGACTAAACTCAATTGTGACTGGTAAAAGGGTAACATATTTTTTCGTAATATTTTCAGTTGTTGTGTCAAAGTGAGTGGTTCTGATAATCTAGCAAACATATTTCTCATTACTGCTGCGTCGAGTCCTATACTTTCGTTTTCCCCTTGTGTTCTCGCTTTAATTTCGGTCATTAATTTTTCATCATAATCGGGTGGTAAAAATTCGTCTTTTAATGCCTCTTTTAATTCGGTCCAATTATTTATTAAATATTTATTTGCACGATACCATATCAGTGCTTTATGTGCAAAAAGATCACATGCTTCTGCAAAAAGTTGAAAGTCTGACATATTTCTAGCAATTTTTAATTCTTCGACCCGTTCTAAAAATGCGTTTACCGAAGTATCGCCATTAAATGTTATTCCCCATTTTGCAACTGGAGTAACCTTATACACTACAGAACTATTGTGGGATAAATTTTGATTATTATTTTGAAAAGATTTATTTATATTTTGCTTGTGCTCGTCTTTGGCCCTAATTTTTTCTTGTTTTGTTGTGGATGATGCTAAGTCTAGTTTTTTGTCAAATTCGATCAAGTCTACGTTATTTATGTCAATTATTTCTGACGTTTTCCCTCGTTCTAGTTCATCTAAAATTGGTTTATCCTCTTTGGAAGCAATTTGCGTTTTTGTCTTTAAAATGTCATTTCCTATTTTACGAAAAGATTCAATTAAACGTCCTAACTCTAATTGTAAATTATTCCTAATTTTTTCCTCATTATCGTCATCTGGTAAACTTCTGGAAAGTCTAGAATAACAATATGCAAATTTTGTTTCTATTCTTACTTTATTACTATCATAATTTAAAACATTTAAATCTGAAATTTGTTCATGTAAAAGCGTTAAAACATTTTTAACAACTGTCACGTTTTCTGTAAAATCAAATGAGTAGTCAAAATCTTCATCTGGTTCAGTTTCTATTCTAATCGTTTTTCGTAAGGTTTTTCTTAAATCAGTTACTGTCATATTTTCCGTGTTTAATCCTCGTACAGTTATTTCATAAATTAGTTTATCTTTTAATAACCTATCAACCCTCTATGTAAATTCCATCTTTGTATTAAAGAATGTGTACAATGCTATCATAAAAATTCTCTTTAAAAAGTAAAAATAATATATCTCAAAAAAAATTCCTCACAATTATTTCACGTCGATTTTTTCTTTCTTTCTTTTTCAAATGCCACATATATTTTTGAAAGGTTGTAGTTTATATAAAATTGATAATCAAATAAGCAAATAAAAAAATTTTTTTTCCTCAAAAAACGAGACCCAAATACGTTGGGCGCCAAGGATTTTGTTACAGGCCGAAAAGCTACTAAGTATGTATTTTTCATCAAAATTATAAAATGGGGGGTGGCCTGTAAAACAAAAATTAAAGGGAGGTTACCGGCACTAGCTAGCGGAAGGTCGTGGATCATATAGAGGGTTAAAATTTTGCAGAAAGAGTTAAATTAATTTATAATATACTACAAAAAAATTTGGCACTTACCTTTCATAAATATTGTGGCTTAATGACAATTACCAAGGGCGCCAGACAAGTCGAGAATGTCCAAATGTTCGTGCAAAACCTTGAGAGACTTGTCATCCCAAGGAGGACAATTGTTTCTTGTAATCAACTCTTATCTTTTTAACTACTTATGTAATTTCCATGATAAAAAAGTAATAAAAAACTATTGACTTAATCAACGGCAAACAAAACTATTTAATTAACAGAGCAATAAACGTGAACCTCTTACATTCATTGATTTTAATTTAGAAATTTAATTGAAGTAATTAGTATATTATATAATTTAATATTTATAATTATATAATATTATATATATTATATTATATAAGTAGTACATAAGTAATTCCCAAACACTTGTATATGATGGAAAACTTATATTATAAATCTTACACTAAATTAATCTTACGGTTTATGGCCAAAACGTCCTAACAAATAAATTAACTAAAAATTGGTCATGCTGCTTAACTATAAAAACTTACTTACTAAAAATCGTCCATTGTTTGATAGGCTTGCCTTCCAACGTAGAACAGCTCTTAAATTGGAGAAGAGAATCTTGCTTGTTGCTCTTGCTTGTAATTTTTAGATATTTGAATGGCACATGAACCCGGCAGGATCTTATTGACAATATCATTTAACTTGTGCGTCACACGCCTACAAGCTTTTTAATAGTTACCTTGTATCACTGTAAATCCGCGAACATAGGGGCGTAACCCTCGCGAACTGAAAAGTTATCACTCCTTTCCAATTTTTTCTATCGTGATACTAAGTGAAATATTATATCTGTGATGCCGGAAAACGCTACCCGCGAACTACGTTTCTTTCTACTTCTTGACCACGGACAGCCCCATTGGAAAAACTTTCTCTCTTTTGGCTAAAGCCTTAAGTTATATAGATTAATTCCTACTCTAACCATTATCTACGTCATTTTCTGTTATCCAATGACTGAACAGAACCTCCCACAATACAAGATTTAAGAAACCAAATCCAACCCCTTTTTAGATGAGGGTCACAGAAGCAATTATTTTTCTAAGGGTTTAAATATGTTGTATCTTCTAAGAATTTCTTAATTATTAAAATGTGGACCATACCTATGGCGACAGTGGTCTGCCATTAACAAAAGACCGGTTAACCCACTTGAGCCGAAATGGATTTTAAATACAATGGATGTCTGCAGACTATTTAAAATTACTTGCAATCCTTGAACAAATCAAATTGGAAATAGTTTTTGCTATTTATAATGTTTCGTTTTCTAGAACCCGCTGTCAATCAAAGAAAATATTAAGAAGATTAAGTTTTTCAAACAGAAAATTGCTTTCCTTTATTTACATTAAAAGGTACTATTCCATTTTAATTTTATCAGATTTATCAATCTGTAACCGACCTAAGCTTTAAGTTTATTGTATTTAATTTACAAGGGTAGAGCTTTAAATTATGATGACCTGCCGCTGGAATTTCTAATAGTTTAGCCTGAAGCTATTTGTAAAGCTGGTCTTTTATTATAAGGGAGCCTAACTAAAATATGAAGTAATTTATTGTGGAATTTTTGTCTATAAGTTATGCAAGTTACTGAATTTTAATTAATTAATTGATCTGTTTATTCGTTAACATTACAAAATAATGTTACACTCCCCTTACAAAAGAAGATTTTTTCCAAAAAACTTGTGTTAAGAGATTCACTCTTTCGTTCCTATTTACTAACTTATCCTTTTCCATTCTTATCCTTATCCTAACTAGTATTCTTAAAACTAAGTTTTTTTTTAAATTTCAACACTATAAGCGTTGTTGTCAAGTTTCTTAATTATTAATATTAGGTTATTTTTATTAATATTAGGTTTTCATAACTATTTTTATTCGTCATATCCAATTGGATTTGTTTTTAAATCTTTAACATGCCAAACTCCTCTGGATTGACCTGTTTCGTCGGCTAATTCATAAGTGTTTGTTGAGACTTTTTTTGTTATGGTAAAAGGACTTACATATTTCGATGCTAATTTGGCATTGAAATACTTTGATGCGTCTGAGAGTACAAAATTTTTCTTCCAGACTGTATCTCCCACTGAAAATACTACTTCTCGTCTATGTAAGTCATAGTTATGTTTTGATTTATTATACGTTATTTCTAATTTCTTTGTTATTTCCTGGTATACTTTATTCAATTCTAAAATACGCTCTATTAGTTGTTTTCTTTCTGAAACTTGAACATCGGTTAAGTTTTCTGAATCAGTTATTTCACCAAAAGAGGAACCATCTATTACCATTTCTCTACCGAAATTTGCGAAATATGGCGACATGCTTATTACTTCATAAACTGCGGTACGAACAGCGCACGAAACCATGGGTAATATCTTGTCCCATACCCTCTGATTATCTGACACATAAGATGCCAACATTGTCTTTAAAACTCGGTTGACTCGTTCAACAGGATTTGCTTGTGGGTGATAATATGCATTAAAAATAATTTTGGATTTGTATTTGTTCATTAAATTTTTAAATAAATGACTTCGAAATTGTACGCCGTTATCTACTAGAACATATTGTGGTGCTCCGAAAAGTAAAATTATAAACTCTTCTATCTTTTGAACTACAGACGACGCAGTGGCTTGTCTTAACGGAAAAAATAGGGGAAATTTTGTAAATGTATCGACTACGGATAAAATACATGTATGTCTTTTAGTAGTCTTAGGTAGTGGACCTACTAAATCAATGGATATCATTTGCCAAGGTATTGAAATTATTGGATGTCTTGACATTTTTACTGCTGGAAGTTTTTGTTCTGGTTTGTGTGAAATACAAATTTTACATTGGTTTATATATCTTTCTACTTCTGCACGTAATTTCGGCCAAAAATATTTCTGAGATATCCTTTCATAAGTTTTAAAAATTCCTAAATGACCAGCCGTCGGTTCATCATGAAAACGTTTTAAAATTTCTTTCCTTTGTGATTTTGGAATTACTTTTTTCCAGTTGTCTGTCTCTTCGGTTAAATTTGGAAATTTTGGTTTAATATGTTTAAATAATTTGTGGTCTATTACTTTCCAACGATTATATTTTATTGGATATTTTTCAACATTATTAATCATCTTTTACACCAATTATCATACTGAATGTTTGATTTTGAATTTCTTCTTTATTGTTTTAGTATTTTGGTTTACAATTTTGTGTCTGGTATTATTAGCGTAGAATTTCAGAGTTGTTTTCATTTTTAATTTGTATTGTTTCAATTATTGGTACAGCCCTCGATAATGCATCTGGGACTACATTATCTTTGCCTTTTCTGTGAATTATGTCAAAGTCGTATTGTTGTAATTTGATGGCCCATCTACACAGTCGACCATTTAGATTTTGTAAATTGTTTAACCAAATTAAAGAATGATGATCCATTATGACGGTAAAATGTGTTCCTTCTATACAGGGTGCCCACAATCTATCTCCGTATATGGGTAACTTTTTTATTATAGAAGATACAATATTGGTTAAATTAGCAAAGCTGAAGAGAAATTTACGAGTAGTATGATGCTTTTTTGAAAACTCGCCTAGATGCTCAACTTTTTTAGATATTTGAAAAAAACTGAAATTTGCCATTTTCTTCAAACGCTAATAACTTTTAACGGTTTAACCTATAGAGAAAATAAAAACTGCTTGTTAGGTAACTTTTACGTAGAATTCAATAGCGTATATGACAATTTTAATTGGAAATGGGTTTTCAAGCTACAAACATAACCTCACTTTTTAAATGGAAACCATAGTTCAATATAACCCAAATGGAAAGGTTTTTCTTTTCTGATTACCCTGATGTAAGGGTTGATGTACTTATTTTCAGTAGTTTCTTCATAATAAAGAAAAACGATTTATTTATTTGCGGGCATCAAGGAGTCCATGGATACATATTACAAACAAACAAAATGTGTAAAAATCAATAATGGAAACACAAGTTTATTGTAACTAAATTTATTATAAACTAAGAAAAATAAAATACTTAAAAATAAACTATCCATACAATACAAATAACTTAATCAAAGGAAACAAAATTAATTAATGCGAATATGCCCACTCCTACATTAACATATGCTCAAAATGACCTCCATTAGCTTGCAAACACATTTCGCACCTTTTAATTAGATTTTGGTGCACCTTATTTAACGTTTGTGGTTTTATACTTGTAATAGCTGCTGTAATACTATCTTTGAGTTGCTCAATGTTATTGGATTTTTAGCATACACTACATCCTTTACAGTACCCCAAAGAAAAAATCCAGTGGCGATAGTTCTGGTGACCTTACCGGCCATGGAACAGGACCTGCATTGCCAATCCAATTTGGAAAACTATTATCAAGATATTCAGAAACGGCTTGAGCATTGTGAGCAGGTGCACCGTCATGCTGAAAATAATATAAGTTTTGCAGTAAATGAAGTGGCAAATTATCGAGCATTTCTTGCAATTCGTTTTGTAGAAAATTCAAATAGTGTACACCATTTAAATTATAATTATAGAAGAAAGGCCCAAGTATTTTATTACCAAAATGGCACACCACATTTATCGAAAATTGATGTTGATCCCGCCTTTCTTCTGTTAAATGGGGATTTTCCTGACTCCAGTAGACTGTATTTTTTCTGTTAAACATGCCTTTGTTAGTAAATTTTGCTTCGTCGGTAAATATAATAGTGTGACTAAAACCAGGATTATTATTTGTTTCATTAAGAAACCACCTACAAAACTGTTGTCTTCTCTCACAATCCCCATGATACAGTGTATTGCTAACATGGGTTTTGTATGGTTTGTAGCGGTTTTGTTTTAAAATTAGGCGAGCTTTTTCTGTAGAAGTAGCGCACTCAATTGCAGTTTCTCGGGTGGACGCTGTTGGCTTAAAATTTATGTAGGCTAACACACGTTCTTCATCATCAGTTTTGAATTTTCTTTTATCAGTACTGGGTTTTGTAAAAGCACCAAACCTTTTTAAATTGTTTTCTAATTTAGAAAACAATCGTTTATCTGGCTGCCTTCTTTCCAAATATCTTTCATAATACATATCACCAGCAGCATCACAATTTCTGTTACAGGCATAGTAACAAAAGAGCATGTCATTTTTCGTCGTTTGTATACATTCTCTATTATAATCAAATAAATTTAAAAGTCTTCTACACAAAATTTGCAACCCAGAGCAAATAAACACTTTAACTAATAATATCTGACAAATGCCAGTTGTTTTTGTTTATTTAAAATATGTATCCATGGACTCCTTGATGCCCGCAAATAAATAAATCGTTTTTCTTTATTATGAAGAAACTACTGAAAATAAGTACATCAACCCTTACATCTGGGTAATCAGAAAAGAAAAACCTTTCCATTTGGGTTATATTGAACTATGGTTTCCATTTAAAAAAAGTGAGGTTATGTTTGTAGCTTGAAAACCCATTTCCAATTAAAATTGTCATATACGCTATTGAATTCTACGTAAAAAGTTACCTTACAAGCAGTTTTTATTTTCTCTATAGGTTAAACTGTTAAAAAGTTATTAGTGTTTGAAGAAAATGGCAAATTTCAGTTTTTTTCAAATATCTAAAAAAGTTGAGCATGTAGGTGAGTTTTCAAAAAAGCATCATACTACTCGTAAATTTCTCTTCAACTTTGCTAATTTAACCAACATTGTATCTTCTATAATAAAAAAGTTACCCATATACGGAGATAGATTGTGGGCACCCTGTATATGGACGTAACTTTTCTATACTGAATAGAACTGCTAAACACTCCTTTTCTGTTACGGTAAATTTCCTTCCATTTTGAGTTAGAGATCTTGAAATATAACATATAACTTGTTCGTTTCCATCTATACTCTGCGTCAACACACCCGAAATTCCATAATCTGATGCGTCACACTGAATTGTAAATTCGTATTCGTAATTTGGGCAAGTTAAAATTGGTGCTGAAATTAGGCAATTTTTTATAGTCGAAAAGGCTGTTTCGCAACACTCTTCCCAAACAAATTTTCTATTTTTCCTTAACAATGCGGTCAATGGAGCTATAATGGTACTATATCCCTCGATAAATCGACGATACCAAGAAGCCATTCCGATTATTCGTCTTACTTCTTTTACAGTTTTTGGTGTTGGTATTTCTAAAATAGCTTTTACTTTATCTGGATCTACTGACAGACCATTTTCATTTATTACGTAACCTAAATATTTTAGTTCACTCTTACAAAAGTCACATTTTTCCTTACTTAAAGTCAGTCCAGCGTGTGAAAGTCTGTTAAAAACTTCCTGTAATATTTCTACGTGTTTGTCAAAAGAGTTTGTCAAAATTATGACGTCACATAGGTAGCAAAATACGAAAGGTTCTAATTCTGGACCTAACACTTTATCTATTAATCTAGACCATGTACCGGTGCATTTGAAAGACCCATAGGTAAACGTGTAAATTCAAATAACCCTCGATTAGGTATAGTGAAAGCTGTATATTTATAAGAATCTTTATCTAGTGGAATTTGAAAATAAGCGGATTTAATGTCTAAAGTTTTAATAAATTTCGCATCGCGCAATTTATCTAATATGGAGGAGACGTATGGAATTGGATACGCGTCCTTTTCTGTTACTTTGTTTAACTTCCTGAAATCTACTACAAAACGATAAGAATTGTCTTTTTTCTTCACTAAAAGAATTGGATTTGACCATGAACTGTTGCTTTTTTGAACTACTCCTAATTGTAATAATTTATCTAACTCATTATCTATATGTTTTTGCATTGTAGGTAAAACTGGATAGTATCTTTGCTTAATTGGTTCGCTATTAACTTTAATTTTATGATATACTAAATCGGTACGGCCTAGTTCAGGTAAATCAAAAAAATATTTTTCAATACTGGTATCTAACAGTTTTCTTTGTGCTACTGTTAAATCTAATGTTGAATGTAAAATCGGTTCTTTCTTTTCGATAGTATCTAATTTTGCAAAGGTGTATTCGCCTTTAAAAATGTTTGGTATTATCCTTATATTTTTCCAAAAATCTATTCCTAAAACGAAAGTATGCTGAACATCTGGTACTATCAAAACATCTAACACCACTAAACGTTGTTTAATCTAATGGGCAACGTAACTATTCCCAAAACTTTTAAAATTTCACCATTTGCCAATTGACATTCTTCTTCTTTCCTTTTTAATTTTAAACCTAATTTTGATAAAAATTCCCAAGTGTTTTCTCTTAAAATTGTATTTGTTGCTCCTGAATCCAATAAAGCTAACATTTTTGTTCCTAAAATATCTACACTTACATAAGGACGTTCGTCATTTTTAGACTGTTCTATTACATAATCTAACATAACCTTATTTTTTTGAAATTTTTCTTCTTTATCATAAATCATATTTTGAACATGTTTCGTCAAATTATAAAATGTGCGGGACACTATACGACTATCTAATGCCCCTTCCTTTAGTTTAAATTATTTCTATATTTTTGACAACGCGGACAACGGTTCAACGTAACATTGTCAGTGCCACATTTATAACAATAGTTCGTTCGTCTTATCTGTCTGCAATCGATCTGAAAATGTCCTAACTGGTGACAATTCCAGCACGTCGGTGCACGTTTTTTTACATAATTGTTTCAACTAACATTTTGTATTGCTGAAATCTGGTTTCTATTGGAAGACCTACTCTGTGAAACGTTAACGTCTGTGTACGCTAAGTCAGTTTCTAAAGTATTCGTTTTTCGAGTTGGTGTGATAAAGTTTTCTATTGATATTTTATGTTCCTCCAGTTTTTTCCTAACTTTATTAGTTCTCGTATGAAAGTTATTTCGACTAAACTCAATTGTGACTGGTAAAAGGGTAACATATTTTTTCGTAATATTTTCAGTTGTTGTGTCAAAGTGAGTGGTTCTGATAATCTAGCAAACATATTTCTCATTACTGCTGCGTCGAGTCCTATACTTTCGTTTTCCCCTTGTGTTCTCGCTTTAATTTCGGTCATTAATTTTTCATCATAATCGGGTGGTAAAAATTCGTCTTTTAATGCCTCTTTTAATTCGGTTCAATTATTTATTAAATATTTATTTGCACGATACCATATCAGTGCTTTATGTGCAAAAAGATCACATGCTTCTGCAAAAAGTTGAAAGTCTGACATATTTCTAGCAATTTTTAATTCTTCGACCCGTTCTAAAAATGCGTTTACCGAAGTATCGCCATTAAATGTTATTCCCATTTTGCAACTGGAGTAACCTTATACACTACAGAACTATTGTGAGATAAATTTTGATTATTATTTTGAAAAGATTTATTTATATTTTGCTTGTGCTCGTCTTTGGCCCTAATTTTTCTTGTTTTGTTGTGGATGATGCTAAGTCTAGTTTTTGTCAAATTCGATCAAGTCTACGTTATTTATGTCAATTATTTCTGACGTTTTCCCTCGTTCTAGTTCATCTAAAATTGGTTTATCCTCTTTGGAAGCAATTTGTGTTTTTGTCTTTAAAATGTCATTTCCTATTTTACGAAAAGATTCAATTAAACGTCCTAACTCTAATTGTAAATTATTCCTAATTTTTTCATCATTATCGTCATCTGGTAAACTTCTGGAAAGTCTAGAATAACAATATGCAAATTTTGTTTCTATTCTTACTTTATTACTATCATAATTTAAAACATTTAAATCTGAAATTTGTTCATGTAAAAGCGTTAAAACATTTTTAACAACTGTCACGTTTTCTGTAAAATCAAATGAGTAGTCAAAATCTTCATCTGGTTCAGTTTCTATTCTAATCGTTTTTCGTAAGGTTTTTCTTAAATCAGTTACTGTCATATTTTCCGTGTTTAATCCTCGTACAGTTATTTCATAAATTAGTTCATCTTTTAATAATCTATCAACCCTGTATGTAAATTCCATCTTTGTATTAAAGAATGTGTACAATGCTATCATAAAAATTCTCTTTAAAAAGTAAAAATAATATATCTCAAAAAAAATTCCTCACAATTATTTCACACTCGATTTTTTCTTTCTTTCTTTTTCAAATGCCACATATATTTTTGAAAGGTTGTAGTTTATATAAAATTGATAATCAAATAAGCAAATAAAAAAAATTTTTTTCTTCAAAAAACGAGACCCAAATACGTTGGGCGCCAAGGATTTTGTTACAGGCCGAAAAGCTACTAAGTATGTATTTTTCATCAAAATTATAAAATGGGGGGTGGCCTGTAAAACAAAAATTAAAGGGAGGTTACCGGCACTAGCTAGCGGAAGGTCGTGGATCATATAGAGTGTTAAAATTTTGCAGAAAGGGTTAAATTAATTTATAATATACTACAAAAAAAATTTGGCACTTACCTTTCATAAATATTGTGGCTTAATGACAATTACCAAGGGCGCCAGACAAGTCGAGAATGTCCAAATGTTTGTGCAAAACCTTGAGAGACTTGTCATCCCAAGGAGGACAATTGTTTCTTGTAATCAACTCTTATCTTTTTAACTACTTATGCAATTTCCATGATAAAAAAGTAATAAAAAACTATTGACTTAATCAACGGCAAACAAAACTATTTAATTAACAGAGCAATAAACGTGAACCTCTTACATTCATTGATTTTAATTTAGAAATTTAATTGAAGTAATTAGTATATTATATAATTTATTATTTATAATTATATAATATTATATATATTATATTATATAAGTAGTACATAAGTAATTCCCAAACACTTGTATATGATGGAAAACTTATATTATAAATCTTACACTAAATTAATCCTACGGTTTATGGCCAAAACGTCCTAACAAATAAATTAACTAAAAATTGGTCATGCTACTTATCTATAAAAACTTACTTACTAAAAATCGTCCATTGTTTGATAGGCTTGCCTTCCAACGTAGAACAGCTCTTAAATTGGGGAAGAGAATCTTGCTTGTTGCTCTTGCTTGTAATTTTTAGATATTTGAATGGCACATGAACCCGGCAGGATCTTATTGACAATATCATTTAACTTGTGCGTCACACGCCTACAAGCTTTTTAATAGTTACCTTGTATCACTGTAAATCCGCGAACATACGGGCGTAACCCTCGCGAACTGGAAAAGTTATCACTCCTTTCCAATTTTTTCTATCGTGACTAAGTGAAATAGTATATCTGTGATGCCGGAGAACGCTACCCGCGAACTACGTTTCTTTCTACTTCTTGACCACGGACAACCCCATTGGAAAAACTTTCTCTCTTTTGGCTAAAGCCTTAAGTTATATAGATTAATTCCTACTCTAACCATTATCTACGTTATTTTCTGTTATCCAATGACTGAACAGGACCTTCCACAAAACAAGATTTCAGAAACCAAATCCAACCCCTTTTTAGATGAGGGTCACGGAAGCAATTATTTTTCTAAGGGTTTAAATATGTTGTATTTTCTAAGAATTTCTTAATTATTGAAATGTGGACCATGCCTATGGCGACAGTGGTCTGCCATTAACAAAAGACCGGTTAACCCACTTGAGCCGAAATGGATTTTAAATACAATGGATGTCTCCAGACTACTTAAAATTACTTGCAATCTTTGGACAAATCAAATTGGAAATAGTTTTTGCTATTTATAATGTTTCGTTTTCTATAACCCGCTGTCAATCAAAGAAAATATTAAGAAGATTAAGTTTTTCAAACAGAAAATTGCTTTCCTTTATTTACGTTAAAAGGTACTATTCCATTTTAATTTTATCAGATTCGTCAATTTGTAACCGACCTAAGCTTTAAGTTTATTCTATTTGATTTACAAGGGTAGAGCTTTAAATTATGATGACCTGCCGCTGGAAATTCTTATAGTTTAGCCTGAAACTATTTGTAAAGCTGGTCTTTTATTATAAGGGAGCCTAACTAAAATATGAAGTAATTTATTGTGGAATTTTTGTCTGTAAGTTATGCAAGTTACTGAATTTTAATTAATTGATTGATTTGTTTATTCGTTAACATTACAAAATAATGTTACAATGTATCTTTTAAAACAAGTTTCTAAAACCATGAATATTATGCCACCAAAAAGTCAACCACACAACACAAAATTCCACAAATGTTTATATAACAGAAATTTCAAATTAATTACCCGGAGAATTCTTGATTTCCCGTCTGAGATGGTTACCAGAAAACCCCTCGACGTTGTTTCCATTTACTATGCTGCTTGTCGGATCCACAGGGCCTCTACCATCTGATATTTCTGCAAGCTATTCGCTTCGTCTCACAGTACCATTTCATACCCATATATCATGCATACAAACTTGATTATCAGTTCTGCTTACCCCCATATATCATGCATCCATTTAATAATTTTAGTCATAGTAGCCGGACCTTTTTTAAATACGCACTAACTTGTACGTCACGTTAATAATTTGAGGTCCGCTACTACAGTTTATACTTTCAACTACGATATTAACGGTAACTTTACTTGCACACACAAACTACTAACCAAAAGCTTTATTATGTTCTGAATCGGTATTCAGCACTTGATCGAAGTAAAAGAGAAGAGAGCTTTAATATTTTTGCTTGGGTATTTATATTATCTTTCAAACCCCCTAACGGACCCGTTTCATTTGAAAAGCTTATTTTCCAAAGCGGTTTCTAACAATTTTGAGCCCAACCGTCTCTAAATTAGGAAAATTTCTCCCGTCCTATGTGCTGTATACCTCGAATTCGTTTTCAACCTTCGCGTGTGCGTTCATTTCTAGAACTGTTGGCTCTCAACCAATGACAAAGTTCTCTGTCGTCACCAAACTCCTCCTAAGTGCTATGCATCTCAGTTCTATGCATGTTTGTTGTCTCGTTTCAAACCCCACTTGAGTTACAGAAAATCGATATCGTCGACGTCTTACATCAACTCCACGTGTATGTCTTACGTGACTTTCAATCCCAACGCTTTATATTTGTTTCTCTATCTGTTGTATATTACCGATTGTTCATTTCACTCTCTCCTTAAGATGTTTGTAACCCTAGTTGTTTATACAACTTGCCGGTTGAAAACAATTTCTATGAAATTTTTTATTAACATACGTTCTAATTCTTTGAACGTAACATTTAACAAGCAGGTGTTTCTGTTAATTATTGACCGTTTGAAAATAACAATTCCTCGATTTTCTGCTTCTACGTATCTGATAAAACTAAGCGTTGGCTTTTAAAACAAATGTATTTGCCTTAGAAATTATTGACTTTCTTATGCAAGCACGCTCCCTTTTGCTTATATGCGTCTGATTAAAATAACTTATGATTAATTATGCGTATCCTTGAACTTTTATATGCTTTGAAGCTTTCTTCCTTCATGTAATTCTAACATTCCAATTATTAAATATAAAAATACCCTAATACTCGTCTGTTTTCACGA
This sequence comes from Platerodrilus igneus, assembly GCA_036346225.1. Taxonomy (NCBI): domain Eukaryota; kingdom Metazoa; phylum Arthropoda; class Insecta; order Coleoptera; family Lycidae; genus Platerodrilus; species Platerodrilus igneus. The sequence continues at coordinate 5,752 of JARFIW010000282.1, read as the reverse complement.
ATTAAATTAATTTGTTGCGTAAATAATTTACTTTTTTCTATATACATGGTTGCTGAAATTTTATTGTATATACCTATTTACCCCTTTAATCCACAACAATATATGTGTGTGTGCGCGCGCACACGTGTCGTAGCGATATAGATAGCTATAAGTGTTTCAGATTATTATTAACTTTACTTTTTATGCGACTGAAATGTAGTAATACTTTTTTTTAAAATAAGTTTATTTGTTTTGGTTAATATTAAACTAGAATTAAGTATTTGAAACGCCTTTAGCATGGCAATATATATTTTAGGTTTTATAAGATTATTCATTATAGTTTAATAATACACTATTATTAGGTTTAGTTGCTTTTTACTTTTGAATTATAAATTTAATAATACTGTAATGAATTTGTATTTTAACCAATAAATGTTAAAAATATTTTGGAATTATCTATAGTTTAAATATGCAGCTTATATTTCTGTTCTGAAAGAATCTATAATAATAGCATTAAATGTGAAAATTTACAAACTTGTTAACAAAGAAGATGACTGATTTCATCCAAACATAGAAATGGAACATAGGTATAAATGATTACACAATTATAAGAATAGAACGTGTGGATAAAGAATATTAAAACATCAAAATTTTGGGGTAATTTTTTTAAAATTGTTCTGTTGAAACAATTTTGTTGGCTAAAATTTTTAAAAATTGTTCTTAAAATAATTTATTATAAATTTATTGTTGTTTTATAACATTATTAAGTATATGTTTCTGAAGATTTCCTGTGCGATAGATAAAAAGTGTTTAAAATTATATATCATCAACCTAATGAACTCTACTAAATCAATCAATATTTAAAAGAATTTTTAAACAAACTAAGTTTTGCTAGTATATGTCATCTTGTTTTATTGACTGATATTTATAATACTTTATAATAATACAATCCCTTATACCGTATCGGTGGTGGTTTGTTATAAGTAAATAAAAATGTAGCTATTGAACTCAAGTGCAACAATTGATGATTGTTATTCTTTAAAAATTATGTAAGCCTGTAGCAGGCGGAATTGAGTGTACTCGACACTTTCAATCCATAGGAAAGTATACTAATGAAAAGTAATCAAGAATTCCAAATAAATTACTTTAAGTTGTAGAACATTTGAGTAATTCAATATCATAAACACTCGCATCAAAAGAAAATAAGGCGTTAAAAAAACACTGACGGGTTTTAAATGGAATGAAATGTGCTCAGTGGCATCTACAAACATTTTTCATTAGTAAGAAATCAGTCCGAATGCCAGCCAATACAGTAGCATGCATGTTCCAACCTAAAAAGCTTGATTGAGATACATCATTGAAAAGAAACTAGCCATAGGTTGAAAGCCAAATCTCTGCAGTACAAAGACATCCATTAAAAATGAATGATAAACAAGAGGGTGAGATGTAGGCAGGATAGCAAGAAAAATTGCAGTTGTTATTAACTTGTGCAAAGAATTCGATTGAACTGTCATACGAGTTACCGCAATATGTTACTATGAATAATGTCACTTCAATGTGCAAATAATTTATAATTATATGGACTGTGATTATAGGGGAGCCTGTTACAATTATAAAGTACGCTATTTATAATTATTAAATATTATACAGAGGCGTAAACAGAAACCGCCCAGCTAAAACCTTGTAAGTTTTACTCCACACCAAAAAAACAGAATTATTCTAAACCTTCAATGTGTAAAGAAACAACTTTGACCGGTATGCAAAAAACACCAGATAGAGATAACAAAAAAAAAATAAATTGTTTGCAAGAAATAGTATATCTTAAAATTAATTATTCAAGAGGAGGAAAAAGTATGTTTCTCATATCTATGAAAAACCCGTCATTAGTTTTCACAGTTGCATTATACCGTCACACCCTAAAATTAGTTTTCTATATGCTCAAGGGGCTAAGATATGGTGAAGTATTGAAATCATTAATTATTACATCTTCAATTTTTAGCGGGTTACTAGGACTTGTTACGTTGAATGGGCTGGTGGTTGTACTTTCTAGATCATATGGTGCGAGTAACTAAACAACAAAGCTGCCAACTGGTATGTAGAGGTAGTTCCTTTGGATTAGTTATTTCAGGTTAGAGTGGAAGGGAACCACCTACTAAAGAGTGGTGTGGTGATAGATAACTTGTACTTTTATTCGAATCTGAAGACTACTGTTGAGTACAGCTTCAATATGAAAAACAAATTTTGCAGTTCCTCCAACATTTAGGATTGTATATGTAAATAAGATTGTGGCCGATTTTATTATAGATGCTACAAAACAATATTAAAAACGACAGTCAATGAAAGCATTCCTAATTTAGCTTTTCAGATTATTTGTAAATTCTGCAGGAAGAAAGTGGTAAATGAAATTTTAAAGTGCTTTGCATGTAATCGTGCTTATCACATTTCTTGTGGACTAAGAAAAGATACAATTTACATTAATAGCAGCTTTTTGTGTAATGACTGCATCTCATTAAAAAATGTTAGTAATAAAACTGATAAAATAATAGCTGCAATGTACCGAAGGATGAAAATTCCTTTCCAGTCACCGCTGCTAACCCAGGCAGCACACTCACGTCTTTTTGACGTCATAATCAGGTCAGCGCTTTGGTCATAATGACGAATAATTTGAAGTTGTAATGACGTGAAAATGACTTCCTAATGTCACAATTAAAATGACGTCATTCAAGAACGTCATAAAATGACGTCAATATAACGACTTATAAAGACGTCATTATAACATCAGTCAATGACGTCGATAAGGTACCTTAAAATGACGTCAATATGACAACTTATAATGACGTCATTATGACAGCAGTCAATGACGTCAATAAAAAATCTTAAAATGATGTCTATATGACAACTTATAATGACATCATTATGACATCAGTCGATGACGTCAATAAGACATCCTAAAATGACGTCAATATGACACTTATAATGACATGAAAAAGACTTCGAATTGATCGTCTCTCTCTTTGTTAGGAATAAAACCACTCAAGTGTTGTTAAAAGTCTCTATTGACGTTTCACCTCATACCATAGAATCATTTTCAAAATAATTCAAAATCGATTGTAAGGGATGAATAGAAACGTCAGTAAAGACTATTTTAACACCGTGTGGTTTTATTCCCAATGAAGAAAACGAGATCATACAATAATAAATCACAACAAACTTTCAGGTAGTATTTACAAGATATCCTTCAATATGACGTTAAAATTGTGTTACATGTTCTGGATAAATGACATTATTTGGTTGCATTGTAAGCTCTTGTAGGTACACATATTATGCCTACACACTATACATATAATTATTCCACTCATTAATTGGATTCTATGGTAAAAAAATAAAATCCAGACAGAAAATTAAAGAAACTTAGATTTCTGTATTCAACATTCCATTTGCTACTAGTTAATTTATTAATGGTTCTTATAATTATATTAGGTCTATGACCATAATTATAAGTACCTATAAGACCTCACAATGCAACTAAATGACATCAATTAAAGGGCACAACATGGCGCATTTACTGCAAACCCAAATACAAAAAAAAATCCTGTTATAAAAATCTTTATTTTACTAATTATACATGCAACACTCGACACATTTGCAGAATTTTTTTAACAAATAATTTGAAACAACAGGAATAAGTTATGTCTATTGTAATTTACAATATAAGTACATCAACAATTTAAATCAACACATCAAAATAATAAGAAACAAAAGTAAAAAACTATTTATACCATATTCTACAATAACTATTTGTGCAATACACCAAGTAGATGTTTTATATTAAGAATAAGTGTTTAAAATATCAACTACTATTTTACATACACTATATATAGTACTAATAAGACTATAATCAAAAGATACAAATGAAACATTTGGTTTTTCCAATTAAACTATATCGTGAATTTTGGCATTGCTCTTTTAGGCCAAAAGGCTAATATAGGTTTTAAAAATCCAATGTTGGACATAATACTCCTACATATAAAGCAAGTTTTATCTACCGATGTATATTCAACATAAATGTCAATGGAAACCTTTGAATAAGCTGTCGCAAAAAACGTTTAAATTTTAACATCTGAAAACATTTTTCCTTCAAAGTGGGTAATTGCAATTGCTTTAATACATAGAACTAGTTACTTCCAACAAAGGATTTTCTACAACAAAACTAGAAATTACTAACTACGAAAACTACATAATAATATAGTTACATTAGAATCATGTAATTCATTTATAGATTAGATCTAATACATCATATTGAATAATTGAACTTTCTTTAGATGAGCTGTCTGATAAAGTAAACACGTACAACTATAGTATAAATACTATCATCCACTATCCTCAACACATGCTGTACAAAATGAATGTAATAATGGAAAAACCACTAAACAATTATTATTAAAGTTCTGTACATTATATGGATATACTAAACATTTTGCAAGGATTTTATCAAAGGGCCAAATTTCATCTTTTAAGGTTAAATTTTGCACTATGTAAATATTCAAATCTTTGGAATTGATAAGATATGAGTATAAAGAAGTTTTAGTAAGAAATCGCCTACCCATAATAAAAGTATTGTTGGCATTCGCTAAAATATTATGTATTTCTACAACAACATAATCAGACATTATACAGTATGAATTTGCTTTTGAATGGGAATGTATATCAAAAACACAGTTGTCAAATAACACTTTTTTATATTGCTTGAAATTAATTGAACCAAAATTAACCAAAGGCAAAGGTCCATAGATGTGCTCTAACTTAAATTTTATTTGTAGATTTTCATGGCAAATATGTACATATTCAATCTCTGACAATCGACAAACTAATTGCTGTAAAGGTTTATTGGGAGACTTTATGAGCAATTTTAACTTTCCTAAAAAGTTTTCAAATGGAAAAGCTGAAAAATTATCCAGTGGCCCAAACAATTCTACATCTTCGCTAATATGGCATAGCATATGGATGTTATAAATCAAAAACTCTTTACCATATAAAGTTTCACAATGCTGTATGAAAACTTTTAGAAGGTTTTCTGTAAACTTGATTCCAAACTGTGAAATATTCTTTTGAGAAATAAGTATGCTTATCGAATCGTGTAGAATTAGAAACTGTTCATATACAGTTGTGTCCAGGCCGTTTTTTAAAACGACGGGACCTAAATATAATAAGAAAGTTCGAAACTCAGTGGCCTTCCACCTAGCTAATTCCCTTAATGTACGAGGCTTTCTATTAATTTCAATTGGTATATAGTTTCTTAGAGATTCCAAATAATTTGAAATTACAACCACCGAATTTGCACCCAGCCTAGTTTGTAAAGGGTCACTTATCCACACATTCAGCAGTTTACGTATAACACCCAAGCATATATTATGCATATAATCTATAGGAAAAACTGTTACCAATCCTAAAGCAAGTGTTTCTAAAGGTGAATAACCAGTATGATAATCATCTAAATGTAATTGAAAAGATTCATCTGTGCGTTTAGGGGCATGCACACTCGTATATGCAACTCTACCATTTATGTAAGTACCCGGTTCATTACACTTATCACAAGCAGAATATCCACCATGCGATTTAATACATTTTCAACCAAACTTCGTTTGGTTAATGAGATGGTCTAGTCTGTCGGTCGGTCTGTCTGTCTGTCCGTTGCACGGTCCCCGTGATGTTACAAGACATATAATATATGATTCTTATCCAGTTTTTTACGCTGAATACGAATACGCTATTC
>JARFIW010000281.1:0-51192 GCA_036346225.1 Platerodrilus igneus | reverse complement strand
GGGTATTGGAAAATTTTTATGCAACATATTTTCGTACAATAAACTACCTCATCAGCATTTTGGCTACATTGCCAGTGAGTACTAGAAGTGTAGAGAGATCTTTTTCTACGATGAAAAGAGTAAAATCGTTTTCTCGTAGTTTGATGAATGGTGATCGTCTTAGTGCACTAAGTACCCTGATAAAGTCATCAACATTATGGCGGCAAAAAAACCAAGAAGACTGCTTTTGTAAAAGAATTTGTCAAAATATAGTTTCACAAAAACTGTTTTATTTCATCGAATTCCAACAAGCCCTCTCCGAAACAGAAGTCTGGCTACGTGCGAGGTGCCAAAATAATTCTACCGAAGTCACTATTAACAGGAAGCAAGAGCGATGTAAATGGATATTTACTATGTAATATACTACTATCAGGTTGGGCAAAACTCACACGAAATACTAAACACAGTTACAGTTTTTATTATCCTGCACAATTTTAGGCACTGAATAGCATACCTGCCTAAGACCCACAAATATTTCTATTCTAATGTCATTCCAGTATCGGCAAAAATAAATTAATAAAAAAATTTTGTGCTTTATGAATATGGTGTTCTGTGGTTAAATAAAGGAAAACATGATATTTCATCATTATTTATCATAAACATTATTTCAAGACTGAGCTTACAGCTGGAAGGGTAATTAGCGGAAAGTGTTCAGTCATGAATTGAAAAAACATGCACTTATAGACAGGCGATGTTGAAATGTGGTTGAAAATTTTAACTACCTTGGGTTTTTAGTATCTCAAGTCCCTATAAAGAAAATTACATTAAAAATCTCATTTTCTACAAAACCTGCCTTTACATCGTAAAAAGCAATTACACTTTTGTTTTCCTATACGCCTTTAAGTTATTCTACTGAAGTATTTGGTTTTCTCGGAGCAAATCAGTCTTCTTTAAATTAACAGCAATCCCATAACTAATTACTAAAGGATTTTCTCTAACAACAAGACTAATCCACGATGAGCGATTAATTAAACCATTCACGCTTATATTTAAAAGTTTGCTACATAAGCTATCTTTCTAGTATATAGAATTGCAAACACATATTTGTAACTTATTCAGTGTACATACAGAAAGCACTACATACGTTTCTTAAGGAGAAAAATTTGAGTGGGATTGGTAACTATTTCCTTGATTACATTTGAATCACCTCTCGCAAATCGAAAGCATTTTTTTGTTCTAAGAAATTAGTGCAATGGTTTATCACAGTTTTTAAACCTTTTAGCGTTTTCAAGGGTCATGAACGGTTTAAAGGGTAAAATGGGCGAATTTCAGATTTATAAAGTACAATAACCCAAAAACGTTTGTGTTGGGATAACCATTTCTTTAAAGAGTCAAAATAATTGCTTTAAAATACATTTTATTAAAAAAAAATATATGCGTATAACAAAAGACGATTATAGTAATAGATTATCGTAATAGACTATAACGCTATCGCGTTATTTTAAAGTGAACATAAATATTAAGTTTGTATTTGTTAAATAAAAGTTAGTAGTTTATAATACATCATAATATAAACTATGTTGATTAAAAGTTTTAAGGAACATTGGTGGTTAGATAGTAGTGTGATTGGCAATAACTATGTGTTCTTGTACTTACTACGTATCCAGAGAAAGCTTCTAATATCTTCCATTAGAAATAGTTAAATTTAAAATTTCAATGAAACAAATATACAGTTATTGTTTAAATTGTCACCTGACTGAATAAAATTAATTTTGGTGCAAAGTAATTAAAACGCGTTTGACATAAGAAGCAAATTTCTACAGATAAGATAATTTTATCCGCGGCGTAGCCAAACAGCGCAACAACACAATGGTAACTTCTTTACGTTATAACGCACTGCCAAACGCTAATGCCATAAGAAATAACCCATAACAGAATAGATTCGTGCTTGTAGTAGATACGAACAAAGAAAAATAAGCACTTTAGATTTGATCTAATAAGCTCGACAAAGGTAACCGTGAAATAATGGGAAATTCTGTAACATGTTAAAACTGTGGGTAAAATTTTTATTCATAACTGCGCTGTCGCCATATTAAATTATGCTGATTTTGGTTTCACAGTTCGTCTTAAGCATTAAGCAGTTAATATAGATACTAATATTATCATAACATGCTATTGGTTTTTATTCAAATTGTGTCTTCATCATCATCATTTTGTTTTCGACCTTACTTAAGGTCGGTTTGACGCAGCTCTAACTTCTTTTCTATTCTGTGCTAATCTAAAAAGCTCTACATACCCTTCACAACCTAAATTTTTAATAATTTGACTAATATAGTTTGGTCTAGGTCTTCCTATATCCTTCTATCTTTTTCCTATCCAGCTGGCTCTACATAGATATTAGGAACCTGATGGTTGTTAAAAAACTCTAACATGTTTACATGATTACCATTTATAAGGAAATGAAATATAACCTGGTTATCCGCCTCAAAAAAGGAAAAGTGTTAAATTATATGTTATGGTAAGGCTTAGGCAACGAATCGCTGCCAACAAGCCAGACCGCTAACTAATTGTGAGTTATGTCATGGTGACATTTAGTTAACTGATTTTTATTTTTTTTGTTTTGTTTTCGAACTTACTTAAAGTCGGTTTGACGCAGTTCTAAATTCTTGTATATTCTGAGCTAGTCTAAAAAGGTCTGCATACCCTTCACAACCTAAATCTCTAATAATTTGACAAATATAGCTTTGTCTAGACCTTCCTACTCTATTTTTATTTGGTAGTCTATAATCTAAGACTTTGCTAAATAGTCCCTCATGTCTTAACTGGTGCCCTATCATTCCATCTCTCCTGATCTTCAATTGTTTCCACATACAGGGTTCCTCACCTATCCTTCTATAAACTACTTCGTTTGTTACTCTATCTGTCCAACTAATTTTAACATTCTCCTATAACACCAAGTTTCAAAAGCTTCTATCTTTTCTTATCTACTTCTTTAATTGTCCAAGTCTCACTACCGTATAGTAGAACGCTCCATACGTACGACTTTAAGAAACTTTTTCTATTATCTAAACTAATACTATTAGCTATTAGTAAGTTTGTTTTTTTTTAAAACATTTTTTTAGCTTGAGCTATTCTAGCTACTATATCCCTTCTGCTACGTCCATCCTTTGTAATTATACTACCTAAATAGCAAAATTCATCTACCTCCTCTAACTCGGTATTACCTATTTTTAATTTTGGTTTAGAACTAGGCTGTAACTCACTTGTCATTATCTTTGTCTTTACTGAGTTAATTCTCATACTATAGTTACTCTGTAGTATCTCATCTAAAATATTTAAAAACTCTCCTAACTCTTTTCTAGACTCAGCTATAATACCTATATCATCTGCAAAACGTAACATGTCTATTTTCTGTCCCTGTACACTAATACTTATCTCTTTTCTCTCTCTAGCTAAGTTTAAAGCTTCCTCAATATAAACATTAAAAATCAAGGGAGACAGTATACAACCCTGTCTAACACCATTTCTAATCTTAGCTTCCTTTTCTATTTCATCAAATCTAATTACTACGCTTTGGTTTTTATATAGACTGTAAATAATTTTTGTATCCTTATGAGAGATTCCTATTTTTTTGCAAAACCCTCAACATAACAATCCAATTAACCCTATCAAATGCTTTTCTAAATCTACAAACGCGAAATGAGTCTTTTATTTTTTGTAACCTTTTTCGATAATTACCCTAATCATTAGTATCGGTTCTCTAGTCCCTCTGTCTTTACGAAAACCATATTGGTCTTCGCCTAAATAATTCTCAGTCAAAGCTTCTACTCTATTTTTAATTATTATTGTTAGTATTTTGGAAGCATGAGAAGTTAAACTAACCGTTCTAAAATTCTCACACCTATCAGCTCCTGACTTTTTTGGGATTGGGATAATAATATTTTTTTCGAAATCTATTGGAACCTCACCTGTGTCATATATTACTTTTACTAGTTCATATAATATATCTAAAGTTTTCTGACTTGCATATTTTATTAATTCTGCGGGAATATCGTCTATCCCTGGCGCTTTATTTAGTTTAAGATTCCGAACAGCTCTATCAAATTCCTCTCTTAATATTGAGAACCCTATTTCTACATCCTCTTCGTGGTCGTTCTCTAACTCATCCATATCGTCTCCCATATATAAATCTTCTAAATATCTTTTCCATCTATCTGCTACCTCAACTTTATTTATTAGAAGCTCATTATTCTCGTCTCTTATACCATTATATTTTTTCCTATCTTCCCCAAAAAACTTTTTAACTGCCCTGTAAGCCCTGTCTGTCTTACCTACTCTCAAATCATCTTGTATTCCCTTACAATTCTCCTCCATTCACTTATTTCTAGCTTTTCTACACTCATGTACTATCTTATTTCTAACTGTATTTAATTTTTGCTTGCTTTCACTATCCACTTCTCTGAAAGGTTTAAGCTTTCTTCTATTCTCTATTAAATCTAATATCTCCTTTGTTACCCAGGGTTTTTTCGCTTCTATTTTTTTCTTACCTATAGTCTGTGTTGCTGTATCATGTACAGTTTTATTTCTTTCCATATATTTTCTACGTTTCCTCCTACAGCTATCTCTTTGCTCTTGTTACGGTCGTAATTTTCATAACGACATTTGCATTTAGCAGTGTACTTCAAAAGTATATTCTTTCCAAATTAGATTGTATGAATTCGAATAGTGATAGCACGCCGTGTTATCAGGTACCGGTTCCCGGACTAGCTTTGATGGTCTCAACACAATACTCTTGATTACACTCTTGATTCGAATCGAGCAATTTTAATTACGCCGTTGGAACGTTGTATTTCCTCCTTTATTGAAAGGGTTTTCGCGGATTAATTGAAGGAAATTATTTTGTTGTGATTTGAAATAATTTTCTTATTTCCTTATTGGGATTTCGGCGATTCGTAAGTATTGAAGAATTTTTCAAATAGATAACTTTTATGCTATTGTAGATCTAAAGTGTATCCTCGACCGTTGTATTTGGTGACCACTTGTACATTTTTCGTTTGTTGTTTTGTACTGGACCCGGAATTGACCGGTAAGAAGTCGTGAATATACTAATGGAAGTTATAGGTTATAAATTTTAGGGTTCCAAGTTCCAAGTGCCAAGTTCCAAGTTCTAAGTCTTCAAATCCCAGTTTGCAGTTTTCAGTCTCGATCTGCAGTTTTCAGTTTAGCCCCAATAATAGCTCCAGTCGTTACTTTGCCGTCGCAACCCTTAGTTGGCTTATGCTAAGATCAGCTTACAACGACTAGTGCAGCTGTGGGTGAGTCGTTCCACATTTAATTTTTCTACTGCAACCGTCTGGTTGATATTGCTTGTTGAAGATTTTTTTTTTACATTTAATAACACTTTACTGAAGACTGTTTTGTTTACACAATTATTATAGGGTGGGTTCAGATTTACTAATTTGTAATTTACATTATTCACAATTTTAACACGTGTGTGAAGTTTAGCCAATGCACCGATCATTATAGGTATAATTATAGTTTATACCAATGCCCTCAGCGTTCAAGGGTCAATCTACGAGGATCCTGGTATACCACCCTTAACATTATTTAATAGTCATTCTGTTCTGCCATCTTGGCGCAGATTTGTTTCGATAGGTTGGCTGAATTGCGTTAAATATAATAGTAAAAGTAGCAGTAAGAGTTATACAATCAGGTTATTTGCTGTTTGTTTATTGGAAATTACACCATAACAAGTGGGTGGGTAATTGGAGCCTTTTTATATGTTTACTGTTGTTATAAATATATTATATGTTTGTAGTAAAGTGTCAATACTGTATGTAAAAGATAGTTTTGTATTACTCGAGTGTGAGGTGTGAGGAGAATTTTGCTGATTTGGGTGTTACAGGTAAGCGTGAGGATTTCCTATTTCAGTCCCGTCGGAGTACAGCTGTTATAGATTTAGGTGGCGCTCATTTGGCTGGTTGTTTATGGTCTACCCCACCCCGGCCTCAGTACTGGGTTGGTCCAGGGCATATGGAAGCTGTTGACTCCGACTACCCGGAAAGGTATTATTTGGCCGTTCCTCTTTTGTGATTAGTATTGAACTATATCGAGTACGTCCCTGTGTTGTGTTGTTTTGTAGCGTCACACTCTTATTATCTAATACTTGTTTATATTCCTCTTTTACCCTACTATCATTAAGCTTACCTAGATCCCATCCCTCTCTTTTAACCTTTCTCAATTTTTTGAATTTTAGTTTACACTTCATTTTAACTAAGTTATGATCGCTATCTATGTCAGCCCCTGGATAACTACGACAGTTTTTACATGGTTTCTAAATCTTTGTTTAACTAAAATATAATCTATTTGGTATCTAGCCCTATCACCTGGGGCTTTCCAGGTATATCTTCTCCTAACATGTTGTTCGAATAGGGTGTTTACAGTTACTAATCTATGTTCCTGGCAAAACTCAACTAATCTTTCACCTCTATCATTTCGTCTGCCATACCCAAATTTTCCTACCATTTTTCCCTCACCACCTTCTCCCACTGACGCATTAAAATCGCCCATAACTATTAAATTCTCATCTCCTTTTACTTTTCTCACTATACTATTTTATCCTCGTATACTTTTTCTACTTCCTCATCCTCGTACTGAGTTGTTGGCATGTAAACCTGTACTAAAACAGTGTCTGTGGGTTTTGTACTCAATCTAACCATAATTATTCTATCACTAAATTGTAAGTACTCTTTAACTTTATGCCATAATCTTTTACCTAACACTATTCCTACCCCTGCCTGTCCATTAGTTGAAGAATTTGTAATTATTCTATAATTATCTTTCCAAAAGTCATTGCTATCTGGCCATCTCACCTCACTAACACCTAAAATGTCCAGCTTTTCCTTTCTCATTTTGACTAATAAATTCGTTAACTTATCTACTCTAAATAATGACCTTACATTCCAAGTCCCTATCACTAAATCGAACTGTTGTTTTATATTCTTACGATGACGAGCCCCAAGTACCCCCTCCCGGAGATCCGAATGAGGGAGTATTTTACCTCCGGACAAGAATTTTACTTGTGAGCTCTCCATCATATGTATTTCGTGTTTTAGGCCACGCACACCTGGGAAATATTGTGGTAGGCTCCCATATTTTTTCACAACGCAGTTTTTAAAGATTTTAGCAGAAAGCCGTATCCGTCAGGGCCAACCCCCAACAAGCTTGTAAATTATTGAGGATCGCTCGAGACCAACCGACTCTCCTCCAATATCTTTTAGCCAGCAAGGCTGCTGCCCCTTGCTGCGCTTTTTAATCGCCTTTTACGATAAGCAGGCTTACTATAGTAGTATTCTTAATCCCCTAGTATAGGATAGTACATAGTACATACATACCTATATGATCTAAACTTAACTTTATTTTACTCTACATGAATCTTGCATTTTTTCACAAATGCCCAATACCTGTGCACTATTATTCCTAGAATACATTTCTAGTACATCATACCTATTAGAAAAGATAGGATCAAGCCTGATAGATACCAGTTAAATAACGTTTGATATGAAATTATGATTTTTAAAGTAAGCATCTACACTGGTTTCAATTATATTGGAAATTTCTAATTGGACTTCTCTTATTAGAACCTTGTTAATTTTTATTAAATTGGTACTTACATGTGTTTATCACTAATGCAAGGACTATGTGGAAACACAAGTTAATATTTTATATATCTTAAACACATATATTAATATACTATGGATAGAACCTACTGTTATTGCTATCAGAGTAGAGGAAGGCAAATCCATCTACACACTTCAATAGCCCATATCGCATAACACAAATAACATTAGTCTACAGTTAGTATCGCAGTATTGTAACAAAATTGTGTCTTAAATCAGGTGTATTTCAAAATGTATTAAAATTTGTCACTTTTGAGTTGTAAACCTTGTCAGGTGTTAGCGCGAGCGTACGGAAGTGGGTTAAATAAATAAAACAATGAAAAATAGAATGTGGCAGATCTTTTTTATTTTATTTTTGATATTTATACATACTGGCGTGGTGCAAAAAAAACAAACTACTAGAATGGAGCCTTTTCTTCAAAAGGAAGGATTGGTACCTAGATATGATAGATTTGCTTATTAATATCGGTAGTACAAACAGTGATAATTTTATTTAAAGTGAGTGCAAAACTAATGTAATGATTTCTAAAACGGGTCTCTTAAATAGTGAAACGATTCCATTCTTGTTATTGTGGTACACTTTTAGTGGATCTACTTCACTCTTAAATAAGTATGCATTAATCTACTTAACAGGAAATCCAACCATATTAGCTGCATGCCAGATGTTAGTAATTGCGGTGTGTATATTTATTAGAATGTATTGTCCTTGTGATATGTACACGCCTTTTAAAGATACAACAATCCACTTGGCTTTTATAAGCGTATGGCTTTACTTAAATGTACAAAATTTTTCCAGTGTCGTTTTGGAATTGAAGGCATTGGATTGTGTTGCTGCAGTTTTGAAGAGACTATCAAGAGTTCTGCGCCGTTGTTTGCCGCTTAAATTTCCAAATGTTTGTTGGCAAAGCAGACTGGTCTATATGTAATTTTAAGTTTATTACCTGTTATGAATGGACCTGCCTTTCGTTTGGCCAAATGAAATAAGTCTTAAAATTAAAGGTTTAGCAACTGCTTTAAATAGAATTATATTTTTACAAAATTAACTGTCTTATTTTTCATAAAAGTTTCCAAAAAATTCTTTCCGATTTGTTGTTCAAATGCTAAATTTTATGACGTATAAAACAGTATGTGCTCTCTTTGGCTAGTTTATTTGTGATCCAAACAAGGCAGGCCTTTCTAACTGGAATATCATTTGTTGTAGATACTTTATTGTTCTGTATATCTCAAAAATTGAATAACTTTTATCGTCAAACTTATTTTTGAAATTAAAAATGCCTGTAAAATAAATATTTTGGTAAACATATTTTCCATTTTAAACATGTAATTTCTATTTCTGAGTGCGAATGATTTCCAAAGAAAATATTTATTGTCAGAACACATATAGTGTTCTCTCCTTGATAATTTAATTATGTTGTTTATTTTTCAGGTTTAAATTAATATGTTTCTAGATACACTTAAACCGTGGGTCCATTGATGAGGGAAGTTAGTAACTATTTTATTTTTTAGTCATACCAGAAGGGGTTTCTGCGTTTCTTTTGTGGTTTTCCCTGTGTTGGTATGTTGCATATAATTTTTATAGCCACTCTTAAACTTTTTATACTTGGGATCATCTCTGCTTGTTAGGATTCCCGTGCCTATATTAGCGTTTGACGCCTTAGGACAAAGATCGTAACAATTCCTCAACGAAAATCACATTATTTTGCATCAAGCCAGCGAAGGAAAGGCATGTTGCCGAAATTCGTGCATAGATTTGATCGAGGGAAACAGTTTGGCTATGAAGCTAGTTCGAATGATTTCAACGTGTGATACAAGTAGAGCATAGGTGTTCGACACCAACACCGACAAATAAATATAGAAATTGAACTGCCGCGGCTCCAAACAACGTTGGTTAGCACTCTTCTTACACTTTACATAGATGACTTGAGCCTGGCTCGAGGAAGGCCCTGGAATAAAAGGAGCGCACATACAAACTGGAGGTTATTTTATTTAGTATCATTTGATATGATAGTATTTATAAATACTAGGGCTAAAATAGACAATGAGTAAATAATTAATCGACCCTCATGTGTTTTGAGGTTTAATTTCTCATGCAAAAAAAACACTGAAAATATTTACTTGAAAATTTTGGATTACATTATTGTAGTTGATTACATTGAAGAAATGATAGATTCAAATTAAAGTTTATTTTAAAAGGTAGGTTTCTTTATCTTTCTTGGGTATTAAACCACTCAGAGTTTTTAAAATTGTCTTTATTTACGTTTCGATCCTTACCTAGGATTGTTGTCATAATAATAAAATTTTTATTGTTTTAACAACGATTTTAAATTATGGATCGAAACATAAATAAAGACAATTTTAAGAGCGCTGGGTGGTTTAATACCCAAGAAAGATTAAGAAAAATACAAAACAAACCACAACGAACATACAGGAAGTACTTAAAACTTAGGTATTTAAATTTACTTATTTTGAAATTGTTTGTACATGTTTACAGTGACTATGTTATGACTACTGCATTGCAATACAATTTGACTGAAGCAGTAAGAAGATGATTCTTTATTTTGTTTAAACACAGGTGAAACTTCATTTTTCAAAGAAACTCCATCTCACCAAGGGGCTGAAATAACTAGGTACCACTAGGACAGCTTGCCCTCCTGCGGATCATCACCCAGACAAAACCTTATAGCGCATTGATTACGACAATAGGTAAAACTTTTCAGGGCAAGAGGTCAATGTAACGCAGTTTCTATAATCTAACCATCTCAATTTATATTTTTACAATTCTTTAATTTTATAGGGATACACTCCGGCACCACTGACGTTAGTCCGTGCACCCTTAAAATTGATACAGTGTTCTCACCCCGTCTGGGCAAATCTAAAGTATCAACGTAATGCTCAATTCACGCGTAACCATATTTATATTAAGTCATATGCGTTATCCTATATAAGACTTTTATCAAAAGTAGATAATAATTGGAGATGTAACTTTTTTATACCTTTGGTTAAACTTTTCTGCATTATATAGAAAAAAAAGTAATATTACAAATGGGCTTTACTAAATTTTAGCTCTAGGGTCCCTATATTGTGTTAAAAAATAATTTTGCTTCAAGTTCTCTTTCAATTCCTTAGTCAACTTTGAGAGCAAACAGCTTAGTTTTTTAATAATGTAATTAAAATATATAAAAAGGATTTCTAGATCGATCATGAACATTGTAACGTATCTTTCTGGCGAGGCATAAATAGGTAGATCTTTTGGTTTACTACACTTGTGTACTAATTGTTTGATTCAATAATCGATTCCGTAATATTAATTACTATCCAAGCGTTTGCAGTATTATGCAAATAGGAGTTGAGTATTATTTAAAATAAATAATAGAGGCGCATGTTTCATCGAATGGTTGATTGAACTCTGTCCACTTTACTTGCAACGAAAGAACGTTTTACTAGTACGTCAAATCCCACGCCATTTGCTCTCGATTCCCGAACAAGAAGGAATGGGTTTTGGGCAGGAGCGTAGCGTGGGATATGTGAATCGTCATTTTAGACTTGCATGTTTAAACGAGAAGGTCATGTGTAAGCTCTGCTTGCTCTGCTAGCGCATTTTCTTTAGATAAAGTTTTAACTAGCCACGAGGTCAGTTCCTCCTATATAGATATGGCGTCCTGATATACGTCGTTTCGATGTATTGGTTTCTAGATGACGAAGAATAGATTTAATTAGCAAGTTATATTCAAATAGTATAAGCAAACAGCATCAATTTTCAATACCTGGGTAATTTGCGGTTCCGAAAAATTCCTCCAAGAAGTGTGCTTGTTTTAGTTCGAAACATTTGGCTTACTTGTGTTTTCTTGTGAAGTTATTTAACAACTCAAGGAATGCGATTAGCTTTATACTTGTTGGTCTGCAACCTGTTCGTTTTGAAGTGAAAAAGGAATGTTAATGTCACATTTACATATGTTAACCTAACAAATATTTGTTTATATTAAGGTGCAACGGAATTTCCATCAAAAGTATCAATGTTTACATTTAAAGTAATATTTGTAATGTATAACTATTTTGCACAGCATATTTTTAATATAAAATATAAAATAGGTACTTGTATAATCAAGGATGTGAACCTGAATATATAAATACCGATTTGGATATTGAAGGATTTTGTAAATTATGTTATATAACCAGTTACTGTTATATATGAATTTAGCAGACAAAGTATAATGCACTATAATCCTCAAATAGATCCTATAGTGTGGTTTGATAATAGATATATTTTATTACAGGAAATAACTTTTTTACGTTGTTCTTGCTTGCAATAACAAGGTAGTATGAGCACACCTCTTAAGTCCTTTCCTTGCTCTAACTATATTGCTTTATTGCAGGTGCCGCGCGCTCCTTTTTGATAACTGTGTTTACACAGTGGATGCTGAGGGTTTCTAAGTTCTCCCATAGAGTACATCTTGTTTTTTGTGAGTATAGGACTTGGGGGCACCCTCTATAGAGTTGCTCTAATTTTAGTTTTTATAGAATATTTTATCAAGTGTAGCTTTTGAAGACCCAGGGTCATCTCTCATTGCCCCACCCAGGAATAGACTTCTAGCTACGTTAGAAAACTGCTTTTCCCTCAAAAAATTGTTTTAGGAAAGGAATTTTGGAGTGAGTCATGCATTTCAGAGTGAGACTACAGTTTACATTTCAGTTTTAGTTTACGAATTACCGAAACCAACAAATACAATACCTTGTTTAGAAGTATCAATAAATTGAGACTTGCTTTCTCCACTATTCCAAACCTGCTACAATGATTGTAGGAGAAACATGGCTCAGAAACATTTTTTATATGCAGTATTATTTATTTACCTACATGCTGTACTACTGCATATGGTTATCTGCTTTATAACCCTGTAGATACTACTAAATGTCATATCTTTACTCAAAACTAATTTTTCGGCTAGCGTTTTTTGTGGTAACTAGTACAGCTAAAATTGTCTTTGAGATTAAACTAAAATGGGAAGTAAAAACAATACGTGTAGAAAGGAACCTTTTTCTAAAAATAAACCTGGAAAGATTTTCAAAATTTAGCTTAAACGTGACGAAAGGCAACCGGAGATTTTACGAATACGTTGTTTAGATTTCATATTCTTTGAGTACGTGTCAGTATAGATCAATAAATACAATCCAAATTGCCTTCAAATTTCATTTAATATTTATTACCGATAATGGTCAAGTAGAATTATTTAAGTACCTTTTGTGTACATTGATATCTTCAATAAATTAAATTTTTTTTAAACGAATTTGAAAAATTTCTGGTGCAATTTTTTTGGCGCTCTTAAAGAAAAATAGGCATATCTTTCCATAGTCTAAAAGACCACTAGGCCGATAAATTTCATACCCACTGGACTACTATCCAAGATCCTGCAGCTCTGGTTGTTTACAAATCCACCGCGGTGGAAGTAGGTGTGGTAAACACGCATGCGAAGGTCTTTAGACAAAATTTTGTGTAACAAACTTCACGAAATTTGTAACTACTGCGACCGTCGGCGAATTATTTTTGCTGGACGTATGTGTTACTTTAGTTCACGACAGCGATTTACTGTTCATTGCGTGAATTTCGATTTTGCTCAGATGATTCACAGTTACTACAGAACCAGATACTTCGAACTTCCTAATCAGCGGCTGAACTGTTGAGGAGGTAGGTTCTTCACTTCTCATGAGAATCACTCGCACTCGGCTTGCCATCTGGGTTGCAAATTCATTTTTTTAATAAAAAGCTTTATAAAAGAATGACAAATTTGTTTGTGAGCCGCTCAATGACAACAAATGCAAAATCAAATAAAAGTAGTTTTCATTTTCTATTTCATTCAATAAAAGCTCATTACGTATGTGTACTATAAAAACGCGTAGCATTGATTTCTTACCTTGTTTTACTCACTACAAAATCTGAATTTCTTTAAATACTTGTCACGTGACTGCCTTCTTTGCTGGTTCCGACTATAGATAACTGGTAGTCGTCTGGGACATGTTGGGTTATTTAGGTGATTAACGTACTAACATCATCACATCATTCTAGACTTTAAAAATATTTCAACACCATAGTGATATGGAGTTTTGAATTCTAGAGTGATATACGTCGCCTTCTAAATAACTAAGTAGCGTGCAATCTTTTGGTTTCATACGTGGTTATCGAAATAGCATATTTATACTGTCAGACGTTAATACAGTGTATTTACATTCAACATTGTTCTGTAATGTACGTGGACGTCTGACGATTTGAAACGATCTGATCTTTCTGCAAGCACTAAAGTTGTAGTGCAATTGTGTCGAAACTTATCAAACAACACTCTCGACAGTAAAAGAAACCATATTTATACGGATAAATATTACACAAACCTACCACCTGCTCAAGAACTGTTAAAGTTGAATGTTAATTTAACAGGAACTATATAAAGAGACCTAAAGTTTATATTCAACTCAACAAAAAGTTATGTTTACTGAAGGAAATATGCGTTAAGGTGGATCAGAAAATTTGTTATTGGTGGCGTGGAGAGACAAATGATTTGTCAACGCAGTTAGCCGCTGGTACATTTCAGGCACACGAGACACGAGCAATAAATCGAAGAGCATGTGAAGGAATATCAGAGTGATAAATAAGCCAATGTAGTTGTTAGTTACAATAAATATATAGACGGTGCCAATCGAGCAGACACTTATCCTACTTTGTATCGTTTCATGAGAAAATTTTTGAAATGGTGGCGGAAACTATTTTTAAAGGCGCACGGGGTGTATAGCGTAAATATATATCTACTATACAAAATAACTCATCGTCTTCAAATCGAACACACAATGTGTTTGAAAACTAGTTGACCAACTGATAAGAAACGATCAACATGAATAAAAAATTCTAGGTAGATTATCATCGGCGGATAAGGAAGTGCGCATATACGGCAAATTGCAAATTTTGCGCCAAAGGAACGAAAAAGACTGTTTAGTGTGTTTAAAACTAAAGGAGGCGGGGTGGGAGAAGTAAAATAACATATTCTTACATTTTATGTATTTGAATACCATGACTACATCTGGAGGACTGTATTTCAATATTTATCGTATCATTTTTACCTATAGTGTTAGGTTAAAGTTAGTGATATCTATTGATATTATTTTATTATACTGCTATACTTCTTAGTTCACTTTTGATTTTTTGTTCAATTTTTTATCCCCCATAATACTTGGCAGCTACAAATTATACTAGTTAATAGTTAGCACTGGCTGTGGATCGGTTCTTATGTTAAAGATTTTTTTTTTTAATATACTAGATCCAGCGACTTTGTCTACCACCACATCCGTTCACATATTATTGTAACAGTAATTAAAAAGCATACGGAACATTCTGAAAAGTACGTCTATTCGGTTTTTACTAGTGCAAATCTCGTTACGATAGACCAGTATCAGTTTGAATTCCGTCCTACTAAACGTTTGATGTACATAAATTAACATAAAGATACATTCGCTTATTGATGTAAATATAAATTCACTAATGTGATATAAATTAGAGCTATAGTAACTTTTAATTCGTCGCATTTAGACGTTTAAACTGGTCCGTAGAAATAGTGATTATGCTAGTGCATGGGCCAAAAATATATATGCTTTATATCACTGACGGTACTGCTTAAACAATGTTTTTTTAAAATCAATGGTCTAGGAAGCTCCTTCACAAGCAAGTTGCATTGATGAAAGTGTCGGCAAATACTAGTAAGCTTAAGTTAATGTTTTGTACGCTTCAATATGAAAATTATAATTGTAAGCAATTTAAAGCAATTTACGACACAGTTTTGGTAACTAGCGCATTTCATTGGGGCTCCACCTTAGAATATTCGTCGTAAACACCGTATCCGTCATCTTTCTTTTCAGTATTCTTAGCTTCAGTTCAATAAAATGCATACTCACCAGCAACAGAATTTTTTAATTTATTCCATGCATTTGTAAAATTTAAGAGCATTTTGCAATTGCTGCAATAAGTCTCACTGCTTTGATTTCTTCTGAAACTAACTTTTAATTTAGTAAAGGATTTCATATTTTCTTTTCAACTGATTCATCTAGGTTCAGCATACTTGAGCTTAATGCAATTGGGAAATTGACTGACTTCGTTTAAATGCTAAATCAGTTCATTATTGCCAAGGAATCAATTAAAAGCTTAACGAGAAACAGTATTTGAACGTAAATAATGATCAAGAATTAATCTTAGCGTTGTAGAGAAGGAAACGAACGAGCGCCGTCAAAGTGTTTGTGCTCTTGAAACAAATTGCTCAATCCGCCGAAGTATCGTAGGATAGAATTCTAAAGACTTGCATTTGGGCTTATTGTGGCGAACAAAATAATACACTAACATGTTGAAATTACTATAGGAAACACGCCTTGGGCGTGTTTCTCTTATGAGAGCATGCAAATACGTAGGCACGGTTAATTGCTTATTCCCTTGGTTTTGCGTATGGGGACAAAGGATTATACCTTTGCTATTATGAAAAATAAATTCGTGGTATTAAGAAAAGCGTTTAAGGTGCTCCCTTTTCGAGCTTTCGCATCGATGTTAGATTATGGCAATATACTGTCAAGGAATTCCTGATGGTGAAAATGTTTTGCCTATTAATATTAATCACCATATGACTACCATAGATAGCGAAATGTATGTTGACGCTATCTCAGTCAAGAGTTGGTTACGGACTACATGCAATAACAACTTAAGTAAGTCGAATGTGAAGTATGCAACTTGCTTTACGGTAATGCGTGCGGACAAGATAAAAGTAAAGTACAGTAAGCACAGTAACAGTAGCCCACATTACATTTGATTTTCCAATGCTCCACCCGAAGGTACTACATTGGCCAGGAAGCGAGTTTTTTTTACCTGGAAAATTTGGAATTTTTGCCGAACCCTTGCTGTTCCAAGCAAGGTAGGGATCTTTAACGTGCGTGACAACACTCACACACGGGACCTCCATTTTACCTCTCATCCGAACGAGGGTGTATTTTTGTGAAAAATGCTCGCCTAACATTTTTCAAGCGGACCGTGTCGGGATTCGAACCCGGGACCTTGGGCGTAGTAGTCACACACATACCACTACGCCACGGAGCCGCCACAGTAGCCCACACCGAGTACCTCAACAAAAACAAGGGAATCGAAAAAATTAAAGTCGTGCTAGTTAAAAACGTCGAAGATTGAGAACATTTCGATTGAGGGGTGTGTGGCATGTCAGAAGGACGTTCATCTACCTATGCAATGAAGTAAGGAATTTTGTTTATAATTCATCACCCAAAACCCGTTGTTCAGGCGGTAAATTGACAGGAGAAAGAAAGCTAACGCTTGTACATACATGAATAATTCGTGAGTGAATTGTAGCTACGAGTGAATCAGAATTCGTAAAATTACCACTTAATTCTTCAACTTGGTCTCGATAGTTTTTAATTCCGTCTCTGGATTTAATTCATAGAGTGGATCAACAAATGATCCCTCAGCTAATTCCACCTTGACTAAAACACGAAGACGTGCTCTCAGGTCTTCGACGGTGTATGTAACCGATACAGGTGTTCTTCTAACCAAGAGTTCAAAAGCAGGATAATCCCTATGTAAACTTGAATTGCCAGCGAAAACATATATTTGGTAACTCGACATAAAGAAAAACTTACAGAAAATCACCGCTTTCGGTCTTTTAGTTACTCTGGTATGTAAATATTCCTTAACAGTAGAGAGTACTTACTCAAAGTCCACGTCCCTTTAAAATATAAGAACATTAATATGATAGTGGACGCAGCAATAAAAGCTGCTCCCAGGTAAAATGCATTTGAGTTTGAACTAAAGGAAAAACAATTATGTAAAATAGTACATCTAAAACATAACAATACAAGCAGTCGTGGTCATTAGCATATTCTTAACATGAAATCTTACCCTATTGTTTATAGATAAATTTCACAAACAAAGTATACCCCAAACAGGAAAGCAACCCTGAAAGGAAACCTATAGGAGAAAAATTTCATACAGTTAGTGCGAATTTATTATTAATAAATACTTCCCCAATACTAGTGGTCGTCGTAGGCACATTCCAACGGTCCGGCAAAGCAAAATCCATTTCAATACCTGAAAACCTTAACAAAAGCGTTCTGCATTTGCCCCCAAGAATACATCAAGAATATTTCAATGGCCGGCTTACCTGGTAATGATGTTATTTCAAGTATTCAATATAACCAAACGCAACATAGTAGAAAAATTCCCGTGGAGTGTCAGTTATGAGTAGCTAGTGTTATATCCTCCGTATTAAAGAAAATCGAATTCTTCCAAGTTAGCACTATAAGTTAGCGATCCACAGAATCCATTCGGAGCAGATACTTGTCTTCAATCCCACTACATTATACCAACAAACGAACGCATGCATTAAAATCCATAGTAGAAAAACGAATGTCAACAACAACTCGCTAAAAGAATGTAATGTCTTAATTGTACGCTTTAATAATCGAAAAACCCCGTTCTTGAACGCATTATTACCTTTTCAAAAGCAAGTGTTTTGATAAATAGATACCAGCGTTTAATACTGTATTGAAAAAGTAATTTGCTACAGTTATATTATAACTACATGTAGTAATAAAACCTATTGAGGAAATGAATATATTTAATCTTTGATACTGATAATAATAATCGCAGATTCGAAGTATCCTAAATTTTATAACTGAATATTTAACACAAATTTTACAGAATTACGACCGCTTCGATTGACAAGGGCTGCCAGATTCGATAATTCACGCAAATAACCGTAAAAACAGTACTGGATTATGAGGTTTTTAATTAACTATGCGCCAAATTTTAATTACAGGAAGGGAACGTAACAAATTGCTCTAATCCTTGGTAAAAACCCTTTCAGCTAACTGTTGTTATAAAACAAACCCGTTTACACACGTGTCAGCAATAATAATGCAATACTAAACAAGGAGTTTAATTCCACTAGCAAATTATGACAAAGAACGAGTTCTAGGCTTACCAGTACAATCCGGAAGATTAACGCTATCTCATAGCAGCATTTATTCTAACATGTTTAAGACACAGCAATCACTGAATTATATTTAGATATGTCATAGTCCTGACCGGATTTCGTGAATCGCAGTAATGTCTCCAGCCAAGGTTTCATGAATCTGCTTACGAACGCTTGGGCTGTGGAAGAAATACTTTAATACGTCATTAACTCGTATCATCTATTTGATACCAATTAAGAAATATTCAAAACGGCGCAAGTGACATAAAAATGAAATAGACAATATTATTAAATGGGGTTTAAATCAATCTAATAAAATTTATAAAAATGTAAAAATTCAAGAAAATTACCAGAAGATTAACCAGAAGTAGAAAAGTTAGTTCACAGATCATAAAGAGGTATCCAATTTCGCGTTTTTTTTTTCAAAAATTTAAAGTTGAAGGGTATTTTCTTACCACGGTTCCTAGACTATGTAAAATTGATAATTGTTTTCTTATAAAACAGTGTATGGTAATTATTCCACTAACGATACAGCTTTATTTTTTACATTTGTCTTTTATTACCTTTTTTAATGAATTTATAAATTAATAATTTACTGAATCTAATACTATTAGTAGTGTTACGTTCAATTACATTCTGCCGAATAGATTTTGTTTATTTTAAAGTTGCTTATAAATACTCCCGCGCTTTTGTTTCAATATTCCGTAACTACCTGCTAATTAAACCTATCAATCTATTCCTTTAAAGCGCATTCTAAAACGCTGCAAATAAATGCTTTTTCAACATCCTGTATGATTTAATATATACAACTACTACCTTGTGAATATAACCATTGCTCTTGTAATGGAACAACAGTTTATTTATCAAAAACGTGGCTCTTAGAAATATTATTCTAGCAAATATATTGGATTATCTACAATTGGTAATTTCTAAAGAATGTTTTCGTTCTATTTTTAAACAGGACGAGTTTGTATAACTTAAGATTCTTTCAAAAGTGTTTAATAAGCGCAATTATAGTCAAATTTGCCAGTTTATTTATCTAACAACGGTGTTTGAAAGTGTTTTGGTAACACATGTTAACAAAATATGGGGATTGCTTATATTTCCGTGGTCCAGAACTTCATTCATTTTCAATCTTGCTATCGGAGGTGAAATACACACCTTCTACAGGGCAGAAACCGTTCTTATCTTCAGGAGCAATGCGCCCATTTTGCGGTTTCACGAACAAGGAGATCTAGCTGGATACATTGGTCAAGTTCTGTAATATTGATTCATACTAGTGAGGTTTTCCTTCGTTGCTCTTGGGCATCATCTGATCTGTCCTTAGTCATAAGCCCCTGTGGATCTTCGCCGTAACCACTAAAAAGCTTGTTAATGCCGCCCGAAATAATTCTGACAAAGGAATTGTCGTCGTGTCTGACACGATAGATGTAGCTAAAATGATGGCAACGTGAAATGCTGAGAGAAAAGTTCCGGTTTGCAGTTAGTGAACCCGGATCGATGGTGCTTGTTGCAGTTTCTGTGAAGATTTTGCCTGCTCCTATTCGCGTATCTCCTATTAGCAAGGAAGCAAATCCTATTGCAGCTGATGTTCTACCCGTTTCTATGTCTTAGTCTACTGCTTGTAACATAATCAATCTCCGTTACGAATTAATTAAGATTTAAGCAACTTTAAACACATGATTTGATCGCGAGCATGGTGGGCGTTTCCAGCATCACGCTAGGTCATATAGTAGGGGTTCAAGTAGAGTGATCGGACCGGACACACTTTCCCTCTTCCTTTTTAATTTAAGGAATCGAACAATCAAAATGTCGAGCTACCCAAGTTATCTTTTTGCAACTAAACTCGCAGTAAGGCGAGCTCAACTAAAAATCTTAGTGATTTTAAGTGTTTCGTTCATATTCCTGTACGGGGTAAGATTTTGGAGAATTAATAAAAGACGTTTTTTAAATTTCAATCCATTTTATATAGAAGCTACAGACGAATATATTAGGTACGGATAAAATTTATTTGAAAGCGATTACTCCCTTCAAGATTGTTTGCAAGAGCTTAGTATTGTTTCATTTTATCCGCTTCCTAATGGTAGTTGTTCTTAAGAATTTAATGGTATTCCACTGCATTTTGAATGTCCAAAGTCACCGCCGTTGGAATTCACGGAGGGTAACGCATAATTTAAATAGTTCAGCACAAAGTCAGTAACTAGCTCTAAGAAATAATCCAAAGGTTATTTCTGTATATAAAATTTAATGAAGTTTATTGTCCTTAAATTAGTATTGGTCTTAAATGTATTTTCTTATCACCAAAAGCACATCGGTTAGAAAAGTCAAGTTCAGCATCACGCTGTTATCGTTCAGGGTTACCGCGACATGTTATCCAGCTGATCGAGATCGACGATCCCTTCTACTCAATTGAATTCTAGATAACCAGGTATTTATAAAGATAATTGTAATATTTAAATGAACTTTGATTTGGTGTAATATAAAATTAATAAGTCAAAATTTGATCTGTATAAATTGTATATATTAATTGTCAATTATTAGTAAAGGGTTTGTTTCATTTGCTTTTACAACCAATGAATTTGAAGAGGTTTTTAAAACGAGGAATTTTGATTTAAGATTTTCGCTCTGTAAATAATTTAATTTGTTTTATTTTCAACTTTTTTGAGAGTTTGATTCCGGAAAGTAAAAGCTGAAAGTTGCATTGATTATTACACCATTCTAATAAATTTTGGTTTATTACAAAATTTATTATAAATCAAATTGAAATTTTTTCCAACCCAAACCCGAAATTTTATAAACCCCTTAAAATTAAAATTGACAACCCCCCATTTTCCCTAAAACCTCAAACTACTTTTCATTTCCCATAAAAAGGAAAAATTTTGAAAAAGGCCTATTTCCCAAAAACAAGTTACCGGTTAATCCAAAATTTCATAACGGTATTTTCAAAGCCCGGTTTTTTTCCGGCAACCCAAACCTTGGGAATTTAAGTACCCACCGCCATGGCCTTTACCAACGCCCTCAATTTTTGAATCTTGAAAACCCACCTCTTTTAAACATGAAAACCCAATTATTTAAACATTTTTTTAAACCGAATTTCAAGGTTCCAGTTGTTTGCCGTCGGAACCCCCAAATTTGGAATTAGCCACCCAACTTTCACCCCTAAAAGAACCCCAAACCAAATTGTTTTGTTCATAATTTCCAAAATCAAAACAACCGGAAATTTTAAACCTCCAATTTTTCGAATTATACACCGAGCCAACCAATTTAAATTTTTGGCCAACCGAAAAAACCTTTCCCGCACCGTCCCGTTTTGCTTGAAAGCCCCTTTTAGGCCAGGCCACCAATTCCAAATTTTTAATGACCACCCCTTTTGCCAAAGTTTTAAATTTAGCCAATTTGTTTTTAAACCTAAACCTTAAACCATTTTTTTGCCGAGCCACCATAGGCCCACGTTCAAACATTTTACCAAAGAGTAATTTAACAGAAACCAAAAACACCCCCACAACTAAACTTTTTCAAGAGCATTAACCAACCAGTCCTTCATTTTTTAAACACCATTTTACTTTAAACCAACAATTAACCTTTTAAACAATTTCCCCACGCATTCCAACCAAAGACACGCCATGCCTCACCCAACCTTGAAAACCTTTTTAAACAACCCAGAGCCCAATCGCCCGTCAACCGAGACAACCCCCATTGACGGACCCCCGAACCACCCCGCATTTTTTCCGCAATTGTTTATTCGGTTCACCTTTAAGAACCTTTTTGTAAACAATTTCACCATCGCCCATTTTAAAACCCAAATTTCGTTTTAAACCATCTTTTAACCAATTTAACCCTTCACCGATTTTCCAAAACCCGCAAATTTTTCTTGTTTCTTCAAAGCTTTAAATTTAAAATTTAAAACATCCCTTTTTATTTTCAACCGAAGTTCCCATTAGGTTAAACTTGAAAACCAACCGTTTGCCCCAATTTAATTCGCGCCTCCATAACGAATTCCGTTTTCCAACAGAGCCACCGAGCCCAGGAGACTTGCCCATGTCGCCACCCCGCCCGAACCTCATTTTCCAGGAACAAAGGCGTTACAGCCAAGGTTTTTTAAAAAATTTAAAAACATCCCCATTTTTTAACTTTACCAGCCACGATTACCCATTTGTCGTTTTCCTTTTTCCTTTTTAACTTTAACGAGGAACCACCCTGCCCCCTTTTTGCGATCCGCCAAACCACCTCTTTGGCCAACCACACCCACCCAACCGCGCATTCCCCACCCGTTTTATGTCTTCCGCCCGAAATTTTTCACGCAGCCACCAAAACCATTTCATCCTTTAAGCCGGCCAAACCCATTTACAGGCACCAAAACCATTGAAACCACCTTCTCATTTTTGTTCCGTTTTGCCACCCAGCCATCGGATTTATCCCAAGCCCATAATCAAAGTTTCAAAACCCACAAACCCCACCGCATCTCCTTAATTTTCCAATGGAACCCCAACATTTTTCGCCAAGTACCAAAACCCCTTTCACTTTTTGGCACACCCTTTGTAAACGCATTTTCAAATTTCCCCCCACACGCCAGATCCTTCGAACCGATTCAATTTAAAGAATCCGGAACATTTGAAGCACAGTATTGCTTTCACCAACCCTAAAGCAATTACCCTTCCGCCACACCGTTGTTGCACCTTTTTAACCATCCACCGTTGTACAAAATTTGAAAGGCTTTTTATGCGCACAACAACCTTTAGATAACCAACCACAACAAATTTTGCAACCACCAAGCATCGCCGGTCAATCCAATCAAAACCAACCAAATTGAAACCAAACCCAGCATCCGCCCTGATTGGGAATTGAAACCAATTTTCCATTTTCAAATCCCGCAATCGCCTCAAAATTTTGTTTGAAATCCATTTAAACAACCCAAAAACCCGAAACCCCAAAAAGGAACACCGGTTTCCACTCCCAAACCTTGTTCCAAAACAATTACCGATTTGAATTCTTCCGAATTTACCCGGCCCAATTTCGGAGCCGCCCCAGAAAACCACAGCCCTGGAACGTGTTCCAGTTCAAACTTATTTTAACCTGCAAACACAGCCCGGGTCGCCCCAAACACACCAAACCGTCAACCGCCTCGTCACACAAAGCAATTTTTTCCGCCCAACAGCCCAACCTGCGGTTAAAACCCACCCGAGTTGTCTGCCGTTAACAAGCACATCCAGCAACCACCATTATCCGGTTTTCGCAATGAGGCGAACCAATACCAACACCCCGCCACAGTTACGAACGCACCATACCACGAAGAATGAACAGCCCGAGTTTCTTGCCCAAAGAAATCAACCTTTTTGGGATTAATTAACCAGGTTAGCCCGCGGCGCTACCCAACCCATTAAATTTTCCTTTATCTAACCTAGGTCCACACTTGTTTTTTAATGGAAAACTCATTAAAAGCAATTAGGAAGGGTTTTTAATGAGAAAACTCATTAAAAAGCAATTAGGGTCATATGGTCATGGGTCATATGGTCATTGGTCATTGGTCCATATGGTCATGGTGGTCATATGGTCATTGGGTCATGGTGGTCATATGGGTCATTGGTCATGTGGTCATATTTCCAAATTTCATTAACTTAACATTCCACATATATCCGGAATAATGCATTCCATTGTCGGCTTAGGTTGGTTCCATATTCGACTATTTCGGAATATACCCCCACTCTGTAGAATACATAAGAGAAATTTTTTCGTATTCAATTTAGTATTTGATAGTAGCTAGAACGGTAAACATGAGCGTCTCCAAGGTGATTAACGTTTCTCAACTTCTTGGGAATAAAGTGAAAAAATGAGCGGGATTATGGCTGTTGGCAGAAAATATGTGCAACAATAATCTGGTAACAGATATTGGTAATATTTGTTATGTCGAAGGCGAAAAGATGCTGACTGGTGGACTACACACACCAATTACAGAACCATTTTGTGACAATATAATGTTGGTTAAAATTTTGGACCTTTCTGACGCCGAACAAGCATCTGCAAACAAAAGGATGTTTATCCTAAAAAGAAATTTGTGGTGCATTTAACAGCTATCTACGAAGAAAGTTAACCGATTTGTTTCGCTAGGCATGGTGTTAAAGCTAAGCTTCCGTTTTCTCTGGAAAGCATAACAAGATGGGCCAGAGAGTAAAAGAAATTATCGGAAAAGAAGACCTGAATGCATTAATAAAAATTCCAAAATCCTATATGTGTTCCATACAAAGTGGAACTAGCAGATGTTAAGTTGGAAACTTTATTGGAGGAACTACCAGATATATTAGACGAATCGAAAAAGATTATTTCTATCTTTTGACATGGATGTAACCCAAGATTTTGCAGGATATTTAGCAAGATGGAGATGTGTAATTATTTAACTACAAACCATAACTTTTGCTATAAGGGCGAATACGAAGAAAAGTGTAATATTATAGTTGACAACGATAAAACTGGGGATTGATTGTTTAACATGGCTAACAACCAATGCAAGAATTAAGATTTACAACAAATTTGTGTGTCAGATAACAAGTCCTGGTGTTAATAAACAACTTGGCAATCATATACTAGATTTTTACGTTGTCCAGATGTACGTTTAAGGGAAACATTTGCGTCTACTTTGGCCAAAGAACATGGTATTACGCGATTGGAAGCGACAATATACAACTGTGCAATTGGAAGCTATGTCAGTGCGGAACGGGTGTATAAACCCTTAAAAGACTGTTTAACCTTATTGGAAGATAGTAAGTTATACTTCCTAAAGGCGCCAATGTACTCGGTACCACTTCCAAAATGTGGAGTGCTATCGGACAAGCTACAAAATAGCTGCTGTTTAGTGTAAATAACCTCACAGTACGTGTATTGGGGAATGGTAATACAAAGAAATTGACGGGCTTGCAAATTAAGTTGTCCGAAAACCAAAAGAAAGGGAAAAATTGATAAAGTATGTGCTTTGGCTTTTAGTTTTAACTATTTACCTGTAAATTATTTGGAGATAGTAGAGGAAAGAAGCCAAGATAAAATAAAAATCTTACACAAGTGCTACATTAAAGCAGGTAGTACATATTTTACACAATCTGAACACCATATTCTACAATTCCAAAAGAAATAGTATTTCGGAATTGGGATTGATAGATACGCCTAACATTCGTCCAGAGGTTGTACGACAACGCGTAAATATTGGTAGTAAACTCATCCGTTTACGCTAAAGGAAATTGCCCCATTATGTATACCATACGCTGTAAGTGGAAGGAAAAGACAACTGGAATTAGAGGAAATGGATGCAAAAAGGCGAAAATTGGACTACATGGAAAACACTGCGACAATACGCGATCAATACAAAGATGTGTTAGACAAAGAACATCTTATTAGAGAAAATGAGGAAGAATTAAAAGATTATTTTATGTGCCGATGGACTGACTTAGATACATCCTGGTTTCTTTATGCATTTGCGGTTAGTAAGAAAGACTCTTTTAGTTATGTAGGCGTTCTTGCAGAAAAGGATGGTACTAAATCCGTATACTTTTTAAAAGGTTATTCTAAAACGTATTTATCAAAATGGCAGATAACAAAGACGAACTAAGGAATGCGGGTTTCGTAATTTTGCGTACACCACACGCAAAGGGGTTCCGTTAAACATTGTATATTTGCCTAGTAAAGAACCTTTCGGATCATTTAAAACCGAGGGTCTTACAACCTATAACAACCATATATTCCCAAAAGTGGTGGAATGCAACTACCAACGGTGTGTGGAGAAAAAGGATTTTCCAATACCGACAAGAAGAAGTCGATCAAGCTAACAAGATACGTATGCAGGATATAGTGGGAAAGCTGCGATTAAAAGATTGTCACAAGCTGCAAGAATTACACAAAGGAATGGATCTGGTTGTCGGCGGAATCAAAGACTTTAAATATAGAGGCAAACTTCGGTACATTTTACAATTCGAAAACCTAGACGGTCTCTATGTATCAAACTATTGGTTAGAAAAGGAGATAGAGGACTTGGGTTCGATTTAAATTTTAAGCTGCGAATAAAATTAGATAAAATTAAAGCCACTCCAAACAAACATAAAGAAAGGACTGTCTTCTGTGTATAACTTTGTATTAAAATTAAGTTTAAATGACCCCATGCTTGGCATTAAATATTTTTAAATTTGTTATGTATAATGTCAGAATAAACATTTTATAATAGTATATAACATTGTTCTTTATTTATAAAAGGCTGTGACGTTACCACGAAATAGCAGTCGCACAGAGAGGGGGCATGGGCAGCGGCATGGGCAGGGTGCGTACGCGCAGGGGGCGCATGGGGGGTGCATGGCGGGTCATGGGCTGGGATGTGTCTGGGCGTACACGAGGGAAGCGGATGTTAAAGTCACCAAGCATCCAATTCTTTATTTGGATGGTATCGAGTACTTGCCTGCGTATGTATCCGGAGTAAAAGAATACGATTTGTACCAACTTATTAATAAAATTAGTTTATCGAGGAAGATGACAAAAGGTACATCATTCCTAATAGTACAACAATCTACGCATGGGGGCGTAAAGATATAAGATAGTTGTTTATATTTGTATGGATTTTTAAATTATTGTATATATTAGTTTTAAAATTCCATAATTTTTAAGTTCTTCTCCCACCTTCCAAATCCTTCCGGCTTCTATCCTGGTTGACAGAGTATACGTGTTATCTCCACGGGTATTCGCGGGGACATGGCGGTTTTTAGATTTTGGGGATGGTTGGTTAAAAGGCATATGTCTTGGGTTAGCGAAAAAAGGGTTTTAAAGATGGGTTAAATAAAGATGGGCAAAAAATTAGTCTTTAAAACGGCATAACTTTGTATGGGTGGTCCTATTTAAAATCTTTTACAGATTTGGGGTCCCTAGAAAATTTAATATTAGTTGATACCTAGCAAAATATATTTATCTTAAAAGAGTGACTACCCCGTTATAATAAATAAATATAACACTTGTCAACAAAAAGTTGTAGGAAAATTAAAGACGTATTTAATGGGGTCCAGTATTAGAATTTGTTGGTAGTAATGTTAAGTCCTACTGTATTGTAGGCGAGAAAGATACGATTAAAAAGATTAAAGGGGTCTCACGAATTGTAGTTAAGTAAAACCGAGGGTCTTACAACCTATAACGAGCATATACCTCAAAAGGAATGGGCATGCAACTACGCAGCAGTGCGGGAGAATAAGAATTTTTCCAATAAGAAATTAAAGTTTCCATGTACGTAGCACCAGTCATTGGGTAATGGTCGAAATGTGGAACCTATAAAGGCGATTATTAATTGTGGTTTAGAAAAATATAGTTTTCGTGGACCAAATAAAATAGCTTAGACTGGTTAATGTATATGGTTACATACCTCGTACACATCCACAAACATCTGTTTACGTCCACAATGGCGATACCGGTAGTTTTTGTTTAACAAATAGTAGGAAAGATACGTCAGGTGTTAGTGCGGGAAGCCCATAGGATCGTTGGATTCAAAAAGAACGGTGCGGGTATGGTGGTTCTCCGTTAGAATAATCGAAAGTGGTTAATCAATCGTATTAGATGTTTAAATAAGCGAAAGTGTAAAGGCCTACATAAACAAAAATTTAATTATCCGACAAAAAGTGGCGATGTGCTACACTTATAAAGAAAGTATGGAATGGTGCTTTTAGCCGGCCTAGCAGTAAAAAAGGGGACTGACTTTTCCAAGCAACTACAAGAATAGCAGTAGCGCAGAGAAGGGGTATGCATGTATTATACAGATGCTGCAAGATATGTTAGTTTACGCGTAGCTCGGATGTGTAATTGACCACGACTTAAAGATCCCTCGGAGGTTTAAAAATTCTCGGCCCATTGTCGTTTGAAAAATGTTTGTAAATTATCAGAACAGGAGCGGGTCGAAGTATAATGGATTATTGACTGAGTTTTTTCTACCTTTTACGAGGGAATCGGAAATTGAGAGACATCGAGCATCTAATTCTCTATTTGGACGATATCGAGTACTTACCGGTTCTAGAAATCAATTACGTGCGGCCGACCGCTATGCGAAAGTGTAAAAGCCTAAGAAGCAAAAAATTATCAGACGAAAAAGTGGCGATGTGCTATAGAAAGTATAAAAAATGGTGCTTTGCCCAGTCCTAACAGTAAAAAGGAGAGTGACTTTTTCTAGCAATTACAAGAATAGCAGTAGCGCGGCGAAGGGGTATGCATGTATTATACAGCGCATTGTTGCTATAAAATATGTTAGTTTACGAGAAGCTCGAACGTGCACAAATTAAATTTTAATCTATAATTAACGACGGTCGTAAAATGGAAATTAATGGTTAATTTAAATACCGCTAAGCATATACTTTCGCTTGGTGATTCATTTAGAAAATATTCAAGCCTTCCATTTCCTAAAGTATGACGTAGAAGTTATTTAAAATTAAATTGTTGTAAGTATCCTGTAGACAACAAGTTGGTATTTTCCCTTAGAAAGGTTTAAAGTGTTTTTGGTTATAGTAGCACTGCATCTTTCTAGCACGACTTGCACACAATTTTGTGCGTGTGCTACCACCCTTTTGGATTTTAATATGCACGCGATCCGTATAACATGGAAGACGTTTTCCGATGTTTCTACTAACGGTATTCGCACCATCGGACAAAGCGAACCAGGTGCATGCATTGGCGCTAAATGTATTGGACGAGCAGCGAGGATTATGACGTCATTTAGTTCCTCGCTGAATCCCAACTTCGTTCGGTTCTTCGGAAACCTTCGGTTTGCATTCTATAGGGTACATAAAGCAGGTACGCTCGAGTAAACTTTTTAGTTAGTTCGCTTACAAGTCAAGTCTTATAGTGCGGATTTTGTTTTGTACTAAAATGGTATCTGCAAACGTTTTAAGTGCAACCTTTGCGGTGCTTCCTATACCTGGAAAATGCCTCAAACGGCACCAGAACAAATGTCGGGTGTAACATCGTCCACGGTTGCTTTATACATCCGTCCCGGCAGCAAAGTACTTAAACTGTGGGCTTGCGGTATCGCTTTACGAGAATGGGCACAGCAACACAAGGAAAACAGCACGGTATGTCATTAAGCCGTAAACGTTCAGCTCCGCCAGCTGTTAAAGGGCCTTGTACGAAACAACCACGAATTATGTGTAAAGTATGCGATTTCGAAATGGAAAAGACTACCTATGCCGCACACTTGGAAGCAACAGACATAAAATGCATCAGTTACCGCTACTGGCGACGATGGTGTAGAAATGGTTAGTACAGCGTTTAACAACCGTATGGCTAGCTATCGCATAAAGAACGCCAGTGTCGACGATGGAGTGGAGTTTCTTTGGAAGCAGAAAGAGCGATTTATTCGATTAATAAATGAAAAAGAATACAACATACAGCAATAAAAGTCTACTGCGAACTCTACGGCGTTTACACCAAAATGGGGAAGAGAAGTCCGATGTGAAATCCTTTAACACAAAAATGTGGTTATAACGTCTTCTAGTAATCTGGAAAATATGTACGAGGTCTTAAGCGAAACCATAAGAACAAAATCAGAGGAATTTGAAACATGCGGGTCCGGTTGGTCTTTGGAAAAGGTGCTCTATTTAGAAATAAATATTAATAAGTAAAGCCGATATGAGAAGTTCTAGGTTAAAAATAAAAATTGTGAATATGTATTTAGAAATGTGGTTTACAAAATTTAAACTGTATTAGTAAAAATTGTCTGTAATAAAAAGTTTTAAGAATTGTTTTTAGATTTTCTTTAGGTATGAGCTGCAGGAAATTTATAATTTAGAGGGTGTGTGTAAAATGGTAAGGGTGGTCCTGTTTTAAATCTGTTTACAGATTCGGATTCTACATAAAATTCTAGACTAACAAGATGTATTGCATGTATAAAAATTTATAAGAACGCTCAAAAGTCGCTACAGGTAAGAAATCTTAAAATGGGGTAGCTGCCTTGGGGTGATGATATCTGGAAAATTCCAGAGATTCGGGTAGCTGAGAAAAATTTATAAAAACGCTCAAAAGTCACTACAGGTAAGAAATCTTAAAAATGGGGTAGCTGCCTTGGGGGTGATGATATCTGAAAAATTCCTAGAGATTCGGGTAGCTGAGAAAAATTTATAAGAACGCTCAAAAGTCGCTATAGGTAAGAAATCTTAAAATTGGGGTAGCTCCCTTGGGGGTGATGCAATCTAAAAAATTCCTAGAAATTCGGGTAGCTGAGAAAAATCTAATATTGATTGATACCAAACAAGGTAGGTTTATCTCGTGGGTGGAAATGTGGAGAAAGATTCATCTCGCAGAGGGTATATGTGTAACTTTGCAGGGCGTGGTCTGATTTCAAATCTGTTTGCAGATTTGGATTCTACATAAAATTTTAGACTAACAAGATGTATCGCATGACTAAAAAAATTTATAAGAACGCTCAAAAGTCGCTACAGGTAAGAAATCTTAAAATTGGGGTAGCTCCTTGGGGATGATGATATCTAAAAATTCCTAAGATTCGGGTAGCTGAGAAAATCTAATATTGATTGATACCAAACAAGATAGGTTTATCTCGAAAGATGCAATGGCTAGACAAAGAAAACTATTTGGTTCAGATGTGGAGGAAATGTGGATGCTCATTTATCTCGAAAGATGAAAATGGTTAGTCGAAGAAAACTTTTGGTTCAGATGTGTGAGGAATGGGACCTCCTCATTTCCTCCTTATGGAATTTACATGTAAATGAGTGAGGAAATGAGGATTCTGGAGGAAATGAGGGGGTGGGATTGTCAATTATACTCTACTGCCTTACTATTTGAAAACACTTTATTCTTACTGAAGGTACAATCACATTGTTCATACCGGTTCGACAATCAAAGAACCCACCCGTAAATTTCAGACTCTGAGAAAAGTCGCATAGTTGGTTGTTGTTTAAGGTTGCACTTACCGATCCATGAGCAAGTTACATGCTGTCAGAAAAAAGCAAGTCCTAACGCGGCTGAAAGTCTCCTTTGGGTTTTTCTTGTTGTTGAATGTGCCAATTAAGTTTAACCGCTACCGCTTATGAGTTTATTTTTCTCTTATGCGATATGTTTCAGACACTACTACAAAGGATGCTAGCGGGCTCGGAGTGCATTCCGACATTTATCTACTGGTGATCATGAATATCACGTGAGTAATTCATTTTCAATTTACTCATATACAATTGCATGGATATGAGAACCAAGATTTAACATCGTAGTGTAATATGTTTTTTTTATTGTGTGTAATACTGGAAAAGAAATCCTTCGGGACAATTTGTCCTATACGAATTAATGTTTCCGTCGCGGGCTTATTTTGTTTTTCGTTATCTTATTTGTTTATACCACATGTTTCTTATGTGCAAATTATAGCTAGTAAATAAAATTTATACCTAAGTGTCGCCTGCTTTTTCTTACGTAAGAAAATTTGGCACACCCTCACTCACCCCACCTCCGCTTTTGTAGCTAGCCCGGTTTGTCTAGATTCCAGTTACTAGTTTCTTTATATATAGGTTTCTCATCTTTTCAACGTAACAAAATGTCCCCAGAGTTGGAAGAAAGTCAAAGAGAGACGAATGGCAGGTGGTACAAAATTCCAAAGGAACTCTGGCAATCAGGGAGCAGAACACAAAGGCTTTATTGTAATGACAAACTGTCATTCAATTGTCATAGATAAAGAGAAGCGTAAATTGAAGGACGGGTCTTCAGTAGAGATTGATTGTCCAGAAATCATCAAATTCTAGAATAAGTACATGAAAGGAACAGACCTCGTCGTCCTTGTGTGACATTGATAGGAAGTTGCAAAAGTGGCAGAAAAGAATATATTATAGGTTATTCATAATGGCAGTTTACAATTCATACATTTTGTATAAAGAAATTACCCACAAACGGCTCACATTTATTAAATATGTGGTGGCTCTTTCAGTCTTATTGCAGAAGGTAGGAAAACTGCTGGAAGGTAGCGCACTCGAAAAGTTGGGCGGCACTCGAAATTACATGAATGGCAACTAAACGTGGGTGATGACATGCCCCAGGAAATCAATACCCGAACACGTTGCTATAAATGCGCATAAAACAAAATAAATTTATTTGCGCGATGTTCAATTTACTGCTTTGTCTCAAATGTTTTACCCCATTCCATACGTAACTGTTCGGACCTGTTCGTCCCAACATGAATACCTACTGAAACGCATATGTCCCAGCTTTCTTTATAACAATAATTATAAAAACTAATAAATATTGACATTTCTCGTCTTTCTGCTTATTGTTAAACGCAATGGTAATTAAATCTTATTTATTAACGAAGAAAATAAATAAAATTTGAAAGGAATAAACAAGGTATAAAGAAAAATTGTATTTTGAAATTTTCGTTTTTTGAGATATATTGAGTTATTTTTCTAGCGTGACTCCTTTTTAAAAAGTGCAAAATGCAATATTTAAGCCTAGCCGCTATAATTTTATAATTAGCGAGATCCCAATGGCGAGGCTACAATTCGGGACACTGCATACTATTCCTAAAGCTAGACACACTGCATTTTTTACTATAGTTCTCTTATTAATAATTTATCATTCACCAAACCTTATGTTTACATACATAAAAATGTGAACCGCATTTAATAGGCAATATTAATATTTTAGAAACTTATTAGTTTTTCAGCTAGCATCCCTAGGGTACCAATAACTAAATGTTAACGCATTGTATAAGCATTTTATTAACATACTATGTTAAGCAGTATTTTTTTAGAAAGCAAGTAGTACTGTCAAAGCAGTTGTTTAGTTTTTTTTTGTTGGCATTAAATTAAAAATACTCTTGTTGCGAGTTTTTTAATAACTTCAAATACATCTTAGAAGTGGAAAAGTAGTAATATTGACGCGGTAGTTATTAAAAAAAGTTGGGAATCTTTATATTTGAGTTTGAGTTCGACATGTCATTTGCGCCAGTCCGTTTAAAATATCAAGAAAATTGAGATTCTACTTCCACCGCATCAGATTTTGATAAAACTTTGAATTTTTTATCTTTCCATGTAGATATTAAAGTATACTAAATTTTATTCTTCTTTCTTAGCTGATTTCTTTATGAGATCTTAAAGTGTAAGTAAAGTAGTGTCTTTACCATTTTCGAAACCTCGGGACGAACCTATACTATCATCGAAAAAAATTTTCTATCTCTGTTACTTTTAATGCAAATTTTATGAAAATTTGCAACATTGTGAAGTAAACTTCGCTGATTTCAGAAACGGATTTATAATCACTCCCTGTTTATTTAGTCGGAGGAATTTTTTTTTGTAATTTTCTAAAACATTTTCAGTACGAGATTGCGTTATACAAAAAAAAACAACAGCTTTTAAATTTCTACCTTTAATCCGTTTCAAAAATAAAAAAAATGTTTAGTAGATTGTAGTGTGAGAAAACATTGTGGAATGAAATGTCACAAAAAAAGTTACATAACGTCAGTGAACCTTACAAATGTGGAATTGTAAAGCGTACCTGAAAAACAAATCATTCAACTATGATATGGTATAGATGCTGACCTATTTTTAAATGTATATGTGCACTACAAAATGTATTATTTATATAATTAAGAAACTTGTCAATCATTCTGCTTTGACCAGTTTCAAAGTCATGAAACATGAATTAACAAAACTTTAAGAGTAGTTTCCTTAGAACCTTCTGATCAAATTAATAATATTCCAAAAATTACTACTAAAGCAATGTTTTAACAGAAAATATGCAATGCCTGTAGAGAGGAATTTTATAAGCAAAACAAATTTTACATTGAAAATGGAGACGAAGAACTTACTATTAGTTGTCAAGAAACGACTATAAAACTGTATTAACAGGTGTCTGATAAATCAGTGATTTAATATAACCAACCCCAAATACAAAAACCAACTGGTGTCATATCTGTTGAACGTGCAGACTAAGAAATCGACCCCCTCTTGCATCCATTTGGAAATTGTGCATTGAGGTAATTTCGGCAATTTAATTCAAAGTGTGCTAGTGCACCATCCTACTGAAAACAATATTTCTTCGAATACAAAGTAGAACATTTTCAAGTAATACTGGTTGAGTATGTGCTAGAAAAATCCTATGTACACTGTGCCCCAAATTGGATGTATTAAATGGGTAACTTGGTTGTTAGTAAAGATACAATAAAACTGTGTGCACAATCATGGGCCAACTTTTTGAGGTCAATTCAATGGTGAAATCACAAATGAGCGATCTTCTTTTGTTTTCGAGTTATAGCCAAAAATTGATATATTTAACAATCCTATCATTCGTATAACTCGTTTGTTTGCAAAAACATCCAAAAATACGGTATAAGTCATTTATACAGGTTTTTACGTAGAATACAGAGGCGTACGCAAATATTTAATATGTATAACACTTTTGAGGTTATAATATAAACTTGCATTTTTTAAAATACAAACCACAATTGGTTGCCGCTTTATTTAAAGTCCCTTTTTGACAGCTTTTCAAAAATATATAGCTTAATATAATTATCTTTTCAAAAAGCACTAGAACATAGATGGGAATACTACAATTGTGTTATTTACTGACAATTCAGAAATATTGTTCAAACTAGCCTCCATTCTCACTTAAACAAAGTTTGCATCGTTTTATTAAAGATTTAATAGAATTTAATAAATGAACCACCTTAACTTTACGAAATGCTGCATCAATTGAATTCCACAACTCTTCAATACTATGGTGCTGAGTTTTATAGATTTTCTCTTTCAAAACATTCCACAAGAAATAGTCCAATATCGACAAATTAGGAGATCTAGGCGGCCACTGCACAAGTTCAAACGTACCCATTCATTTATTGGGATATTCTAGTGCTGGCAATAAAATTCGATTAATCGATTATTCGATTAATCGATTAATCGAAAATGGCGGTTTTTAAAAATTAACAAATCGATTATTCGATTAATCGAATATTCGAATAATCGATAAATCGAATATTCGGTCAATCGATTAATCGAATATTCGAATAATCGATTAATCGAATATTCGAATAATCGATTAATCAAATATTCGATTAATCGAATATTCGATTAGTCGACCAATAGGACACACCTATTAAAAATTATAGATAAATAAAATACAGTTAAAAGAAAAATGGTTTGTTTTTATTTCTATTAAGAGGCAAGTCCTTACAGAACGAAAGTTCTAGTAAAATTAAAAATATAACAGTACAAACATGTTGTAAAATAAAACTTAAGCGTGCTCTGACCTGTGTACAGGAACCGGACCTGTACACAAAATTACTAACGATATATTTTTGTCAAATAAATTAGAAATACATCCAACAACACCTATAATCACTGTCATTAGATTAACTGACTTGAATCAATTGAAAGAATAATTTTTTATTGTGTTAATTGACTAACACGTTCTGTGACGTATATATAATTCAGTTTGATTACCTAATAGATTAAAATTAATTACCTACGTAAGTGTACATTAATATAGTAAGGAAACACCTGTATTAATAGCTGTTCGATTTCCGATTACCTGAGTGGGTCCACTATTATAGTTTATAATTTAGTTGTTGCTTATTAAACTGCAAGTTCATAATTTTAAAAAGATTTTGTAAGTTTGTTTCTAACTTGAACTTACAATACCTAACTAAATTATAGCCGTATTATTTGTATTACGTATATAAAGCCCAAGTTCTCTTTTTCCTATGTGTGCAAGCTATAACGTGAGGGAAGACAAAAGTACAACCATACATAGTACAAGTTCAGGACAAGATCTTGCTATTGGATGGAGGATACTTGAAAATGAAATGAAACACGACTTGATGGATTTTGTAATTGACTACCCTTCACGATAGTGAATTAATCAGACAAACGATTATTTGGTTAGAAATAATTTGTTTGACTAGTTGATTAGTCGATTAAACGGTTAGTCGATTAATAGATTATCTAGACAAACATACGATTGATTGACTAACCGAGTAATGAACTAGCCAATTAGTTAACTAAAAAATTTGTTAACAATCGAATAATCGGTTAATCGAATATTCGATTAACTGATTATTCCATTAATCAGTTAATCGAATAATCGATTAATCGAATATTCGATTAACCGATTAATCGAATATTCGATTAGTCGAATATTCGATAGAAAATCGATTAATCGGTTTAATCGGTTTGCGAATACTGCAAAATTCGATTAATCGAATACAATTTTTTCGAATTTTGCCAGCCCTAGGATATTCTCTATATAAATAATCACGAGTAATTGTAGCGTTGTGCGGGGGTGCATCATCTTGTTGGAATCACACTTTTTGTCTTTTTTTTCGAGAGGCATGTCCTCTAGTAATTCGTGCAAGTTAGTATCCAAAATTTCAATATAGCGACCAGCTGAAATATTGTTTTCAAAAATATGGTATTGAAATTTGCCACCAACAATGTAGCAACAAATATTCAAACCAAAATGGCCTTGTTGACACCTCGTATATGTTTGATAGGTATTTTTATTAGACCAGTGTCGATTGTTGTGTCTGTTGAAGATAGGGATGGATTCGGGCCGAGCTGGGCCGGGCTTTTAGATGCGGCCCGGCCCGACCCGAAATAATTTGCTCCGTCCCGACCCGGCGGCCCGGCCCGAACCAAAACGCACCGGCCCGGCTTGAGGCCCGGCTTGAATTTCGGGTCGAGCTTTGGGCCGGGCCGGGCCGATTCGGGCCGGAATGTAACTAAAACCTTAAGTGATGTATAGATTTTTCAACATCCAAATGGAACGTAACGTTTGTTAATATATGTATTTTCAGTTGTATATAAATACTTCTTTACTATTATTATGTTTTTCTACAAAAGTTGAATATATCAATCTTAATAAATTATAGTTTATAGTATCATTTTAACCTCGAAGAATCTCAAAGATATTTGGAGATGATGCACACTTGCACAGGCAATCCAAAATAGAAGGTGGTTTGCGTCAAACTTCAACCTTAAGTAACAAAATGCATTTTAGAATTCATGTACTACTACTAGTATATAGTAAAATATTTCAAGGAAAATATTCAAAATTTGACTGAATATTGTTTCCTCATATTCTAAACAAAGAACGTTGCCAATTTCCATTTTACAGATTGCTGGTGTATAGGTCTACATTTCGAGAATGTGCTAGCATCCGTTCAGAGAACTGATTATTCAAGTCTCTCGTATCAGGTAGACATTACTTTGTTGTCTATGAATATTTTTTTGTCGCATGCTTTACTGGAAATTTTAATTATTATGAAAAAAAATGCCGCAACATAGAATATTATTTAGTATTTACATTTTAATTTTCTATATCCATTTGTTATTTAAAGCTATAAAAAGCTAATCGCATTATATTCGGTATGGTTTTCAACAAAAGATACATTCAAATAATTAAATCTAATTAAGCTGGTTTTTTTGTAATCGGGCAGTTTAAAATATTTTTACATATACAGAGTGGTTTCGATTTATTCATAAATAATCTTTAGTGCGAGGCCACAATAATAAGTTATTTAATAAGTATAATACAATAAACCAGCTCAACTAACATACGTTGCAATACTCCTTCAGATTAATTAAATATAACACGGACGATTTCTATTTTAAAGTTCTTGAAAAGTGGAAAGAAGTGAATATTACTTATCGAAAAAAAAATGGAAATTCACAAATCGGTTTAAATTAAATCATTTTCGTTTTCGATTTATTTCCATTATGACACACTTACCAATATGTGTGTAACTGTACCTGGGTGATATATTAAGAAGAGCGTTAATTATAATTTTGTTTAAGAGGCACCTAAGGAAATCATTAAATGAAATTTTTTACTAAATCAATAAATTATATATTTCGTTATATAAACTTCGGGTCGACCCGAATAGCCCGAAAAGCCCAAAAAGCTTGAGCAGTCTGGCCCGGCCCGGCCCGGGCCCGACACGTGCCTGGCCCGGCTTGGGCCCGAAAAAAATTTGACCGGTCCGCCCCGAAGCCCGGCTTGATATTCGGGCCGGACTTCGGGCCGGGCCGGGCCAAAGCCCGGGCCCGTGGCCATCCCTAGTTGAAGATACCAGCACTACTAACACGTGTTTCATCAGACGATATAATGTTATTTCCAAAAATATTAGTAG
Source organism: Platerodrilus igneus (assembly GCA_036346225.1). Taxonomy (NCBI): domain Eukaryota; kingdom Metazoa; phylum Arthropoda; class Insecta; order Coleoptera; family Lycidae; genus Platerodrilus; species Platerodrilus igneus. The sequence goes on along the minus strand of JARFIW010000281.1, from coordinate 12,421 downwards.
CAGCACATTTACGAAGATATCATTGACAAAATCACCTTCTTTTTTAAAAATTGTTCGGAAACAAACTATGTATAATGTTAATTTTATAGGGGCTATATTTATTACGCTTCGATATTCTTGAATTGCTGATTTAGAAACACCCATTTCCCTTTCAATTTTCCTATATGATGTTCTTGGGTTCGTTTCCACACATGCTATGGTTGCAACAGTAGTTTTGTCTTGATTAAAAACTACATACTGTTTCGTTCTAAGTTTGTCAAAACAGCCAAACTGTTGTAAATTACTATCAAACCTTTTAAACACGTTAATATTTGGTTTTCGTCTTTCAGGATACCTGTATTATTTACAAACGACATAGTAATATTATTTGCTATTAGTTACCAAATTACCTGTTAAAATATGAAGTTTTTGCTGATAGAGGAATTTTCGCAGACTCAATAAATGCAACTAGCATATCATATTTTTCGTAATTTTCAAATTTTGCCATTTAGTAACAGACTGATGCTTCACTTACTTACACACTAACAATACAATTTATTGCATGTGCAATAGATATGATTGAAGCTCGTTGACGTTTGTTATACAAACAATTGTCGTTTTTTGTTTACCTTTTGTTTCGCGGCCAACTATTTATTACCAATATAATAAATTATTTTATTATACCAAAACATGGAATAAATCGGCCATTTGAATAGATAATTATATTAAATTATATATTTTTGAAAAGCTGTCAAAAAAGGTTTTAAACAAAGCGACAACCAATTGTAGTTTCCATTTTAAAAAATGCAAGTTTATATTATAACCTCAAAAGTGTTATAAATATTAAATATTTGCGCACGCCACTGTGTTCTACGTAAAAACTGTATAAAACAATTCTACAGTATTTTTGGATATTTTTGCAAACAAACGAGTTATATGAATTAATAGAATTGTTAAAAATATCAATTTCGGGCTATAACTCGAAAACAAAAGAAGATCGCTCATTTGTAATTTTACCATTGAATTGATCTCAAAAAGTTAGCCTATGACTGCGCACACAGTTTTATTGTATCTATAATAATTACTAAGTTACTCATTTAATACATCCAATTTGGAACACACTGTACATGACCATCTAGCCGTACAGGCAGTAAATACGGTCCCGATATATAGTTGTCAACAATCTAAGCCCAAATATTAACAGAAAACTTCCATTCATGATGTAACCTGTAAACAGTGTGAGGATTTTCTTCGCTTCAAATGTGACTATTGTATGTTTTAATATAGCTATCTGTTTTAAAACATATCTCCTTTGTCCATAATACACTCATAGGAAATCATTGTTCGTCATTGATTTTATTCAAGTACCATTCGGCAAATTGAACTCTGTTGGGATAAAGCTGAAATTAACGTTTGCACTTTATGAATGTGAAACGGATGCTTCATATATCCCTCCAATACCATCCATACAGATGCAAGACTTGTTCGCAGCGCATGGGCAATGACACTTGTGCTTGTTATCTAGGTCCATTTTCGGTGCTTCTCTGTTTGCAATGCAGATGAGAGGAAGATTGGTAAGATGGCTTGGACCTATCAAATTACTGATGAATGTTTTAATCATTATTAATTTTGAAAATAATCGCTTTGCTGTTGCGGTTGTAACTGGTAAAGTTAAAAATAAATTAACATGCGTTACGTCGGGAATGCTATCAGACAAAGTAAAACGCTCACAAAGAAGTGACTGTCATAGAGGGCGCATAAATTCCTGGCACAGCTAAATCGTCTTCAGTCGTTATCATACATTTGTATACAAAATCTACCATTTGAAAACCACATTTTGATATCCTTGTAACCGATTCTTCAGTTGTGATGCCACAATGTCTGTTACAGCATAATACAAGAAAATTTTAAATGGCGATTTGGATTTCTAAAACCTACATCTTTGCATATCTCCTCAAACTGCTTTTTGATTTTAGACATTCTCCTTTAAGCACAATTACTTTTTCTGTTTTAAGATTGCACCAACTCTTTGGTCGATGTCTTAATTAATTCAGTTGAAGTGCATAGGTTACCAATATTTCTTTCAGTTTTTATCCATAAATATTTGGCTTGATCCTAGATGCAGTTGGTTTGTTGTAGCAATTTAGAGACTATATTTAAATTTTGGAATATTTTTTGGAAAAACTGATAAACAAATGTAAATTTTTGAATCCGTATAAACAAACCGCCTGCATCCGGGCTTTCTTCCCTATTCTTGCTCCGCAAATTTACATCAGTCAATATTTTAAAATATCCTAAAGTTATATCGTTGAGTAAAAATGGAGTCATATCTGGATTTAACCTTCTCAGCGTTATTGTATTCACAATTTTATTCTGATAGCAGGTACATGTACATTCTGCAACCACAAAAGATGGCAAGTTTATTGTGAATACTTAAAGTATGCACTATGTCTTGAAAATAAGTTTCTGATACAGGGTGTCCAGAAACTCTTCTATCAAATGTAAACCACACTTACTAGACACGAGTTAAAATCGAGTTAACCCAAATTATCTTAATACAAAAATCCTTCCTAAGAGAGCTGCAGTTCTTCGAAGATAGCGCGTTTCTTAGTTTTTGAAAATACTTTTAGAATACCGTTATATAAATTATTCAAGCTTGATTAATTCCTTATTAACAATTCGACCACCGTAAATACGATTTTTCTATTAAAATCATAAGCGTCTCGTGTGATGAGGCGAATAAACATTTTGAATTACAATTTTTATCTTCATATTTATAACATATTTTTTGTCAAATTTGAAACTCTAAGGCTGTTCCCAAATATGATGTGCTCTTGTTTGAAATGGCTAGCACTCTCCATTTTCGTGAAAAATCATTTTATACTTTTTGTGTTTACTGCATAAAATCTCATTTGATTACTAGAAATACCAGGTTATCTTTAAGTAGCCAATAATCAAATACTTGTAAGTGTCAAAATATTTTGATCCAAACAATTATTATTGTATTGAAAGCGTAAAGCCATTTCGAATGGACCTGCACCTTGCCGAAGTTCTAAATTACTAGAACAGGTGAAATGGCTTGCGTGTTCTAATGAGCTAAAGAGCCAAACTACAGGTCCAACCAAAGTAGTAGGGTCGTTAGTGAGGAACCAGACTAAGACAGGTCCCCGAAAGAGGGCAGCGGCTCTAAGACACACTACCGCGATGTGGAAGGCAACGGGAAACCACCACATTATCTCCCAAGTACACAGCGTACTTAAATTGTAACAAACATGATGGCATTCTCTGGGGAAAAGATTCCGAGTTAAAATAGTCCCCATTCGGATCTCCGGGAGGGACTACTTCGGAGGATGCGATCGGAAAGTTAAAAATAAGAGTCGGGAACATTCTGCGAGTCGGAGCGTGGAATGTTAGAAGTATGAAGCAAGTAGGTATGCTAGAGAATCTAAAAATCGAAATGAATAGGTTATCACTAGACATAGTAGGGATTAGCGAAGTTCGGTGGCCAGAGGCGGGGGATTTTTGGAGTGGAGACTTCAGGGTAATTCATACAGGAGCAGAGGACGGAAATTTGGGTGTGGGGATAGTTATGCGGAAAAAGATAGGATACTGTGTAGAAAATTACTTACAAAAGAATGAAAGAGTACTCATGGTTAGATTAGAATCTAAACCGGTAAACACAGTAATAATACAAGTATACATGCCCACCTCTAGCTACAGTGACGAAGAGGTAGAAGCCATCTACAAAGATATCGAAGACATATTAAGATACGTAAAAGGACATGAAAATTTATTAATTACGGGGATTTTAATGCTGTGGTAGGTGAGGGTAGGGAAGGAGCGGTAGTAGGTTTATTTGGCTTAGGCACGAGAAACGACAGGGGAAATAGGCTGGTAGAATTTTGCGACAAGAACAATTTAATCATCACAAACACATTATTTCAACATCATACTAGAAGACGATATACGTGGAAGATGCCAGGAGATATACGACGATATCAAAGAGATTACATTCTTGTTAGACAACGGTTTAGGAATCAAGTAAAAGACAGTAGAAGCTACCCAGAAGAAGATAGAGATACTGACCACAACATCGTAATTATGAAGGCCGCACTTAAATTTAAAAATCTGAAAAAGAGGAACGGAAAAAGGCACTTGGACTTAGAGAAACTAAAAGACAAAGATATTCAAGTAAGATTCGAAAAAAAGTCAAATGAATTGCTGAATGATATCGGGAAAATATCTGAAACTAAGGAAGTAGAAACAGAATGGAATAACATTAAATCCAGCCTAGACATGGCGGCCAGAGATATTTTGGGGTATACACAAAAAGAAAATAAGAAACCATGGATAACAAAGGATATCGTGAATTTAATAGAAGAAAGACGAAAATACAAAAATAAATCAGACGAAACAGGAAAACAGAGATACAAAGCCATAAAATGGGAAATTATTCGAAAATGCAGGAAAGCTAAAGAACAATGGATTGATGAAAAGTGCAAAGAAGTACAAACTAAGACGGAAATAGGAAAGACAGACGAAGCATACAAATTAATTAGAATGAATTTTAGGGATATAAAACCGTATAGCAAAAATATAATATATATAATATATAAATATATATATATATATATATATATATATATATATAACTGCATTAGAACAGGAATCAGACATTAAAATGATGACTTGGGATATCCTATACTTCGAGACGAGTTTGAATTAGCATTAAAGAGTCTGAAAAATGGTAAGGCGCCGGGTACAGATAAGGTGCAAGCAGAAACTCTAAAAGCCGCTGGACAAGCAGTAACAGAACGTCTCTTCCAACTTGTAAGCTATATGTATGAGACAGGCGAGATACCCAAAGATTTCAAACGTAGCATCATAGTAACTATACCAAAAAGAAAGGCGCGGATAGATGTGAAAATTTTCGAACAATAAGTTTGACAGCACACGTGTCAAAAATATTAACTAGAATTGTGCAAAGACGAATGGAAAAACGAGCTGAAGAAATACTAGGAGAAGACCAATTTGGGTTTAGGCGAAACAGGGGAACACGGGAGGCTATTTTAGCTCTGAGAGTGATAATGGAGAAAACAATAGAAAAAGGGAAAGCATGTATATAGGGTTTGTAGATCTGGAAAAAGCATTCGACAATGTAAATTGGAAAAAAATGTTTGAAATACTCAAAAAGATTTGAATGAGTTATAGGGATAGACGAATAGTACTTAGCTTATACAAAGAGCAAACAGCAGTAATAGAATTAGAGCAGGAACGTAGAGAAGTAAACATTAGGAAAGGGGTGAGACAGGGATGTGCCCTATCCCCATTGATTTTTAACTTGTACATAGAAGAGGCAATAAATACTGTCAAATGCAGAAAGACATTTGGAATTACTATGCAGGGACAAAAAATTGATATGCTTAAATTTGCAGATGATATAGCGGTATTAGCGTCAAGCAAGGCAGAGTTAGAAGTGGCTCTTAATGAAATGGAAACGGTTCTAACAGAGAGATACGGTATGAAAATTAACAAAACTAAAACTAAAGTTCTAGTTTGCAAAGGTGGGGAAAATAAATCAAAAACAAGAATACAAGTATTTAACACGAACTTACAAGAGGTTAAGGATTTATGCTACCTAGGAAGCCAAATAACGCAAGATGGGAAAAGCACAAAAGATATAAAACAAAGATTAGCACAAGGTCGTGCTACATTTAACAAGAAAAGCAACTATTGTGCTCAAAGACCACAAACATAGAAACAAGGAAAAGATTGCTTAAAACATATGTGTGGAGCACAGCACTGTACGGCTGTGAAGCCTGGACAGTAGGAGAAGCGGACAAGAAAAGGTAGAAGCCTTTGAAATGTGGTGTTACAGGCGTATGATGAAGGTATCATGGACAGACAAAGTTAAGAACAAAGAGGTACTAAAAATGGTAGGGGAAGAAAGAAATATGTGGAAAACGGTAAAAAATAGGAGAGATAGGATGATAGGCCACATACTACGGCATGAGGGAATAGTGCGGAATATTTTAGAAGCAGAGATAGGAAAAAAGAGAAGAAGAGGCAGACCTAGATTAGACTACTGCACACAGATAGTAAAAGATGTAGGCTGTAGAGGTTTCAGGGAGATGTGTAGGCTAGCCCAGAATAGAAATCAATGGAGGTACGCATCCAACCAATCCCAAGATGGATAAACTAATGACGAAAAGATAACTGTGCGTAAACATGATGATTATTATAAGTAACTACAAGAATTGGTTGGGCAATATTCTCGAATAATGTTAAGTGTGTGAAAGGATTTACTGGAAAACCATTATTTCGGCAAATGACTAAGTGTTGGGGGATCTTGGTAGCCACAGGTTGCTTAACCTCCACTGAATCTCGGTAAAATAGGATATAAAATTAGAAAACAATAGAAACATACTCCCTGAAAAGAAGAAAAGAAGAAAAAGAAGAAAACCACAAAAAACGCAAAATCAAAGAAGCTGCCTATATAACCCTACATAAAAATAACTGCGTTGCAAACGAATCCGTGACTTTCAGTAAACAATGGATTCCATTACTAAAAGAAATAGCAAAAGAAATAACAAATGAAAATCAAATGCCCACAATATCTAGGTAGCATTGCAAGTTTTTCCTGGGTTTTCCTTGCAATATTTACATGAAATACAGCCTACATACATGATTTCTATTTATACATAAAATAACTAATTACATAAAAATAAGCATATTAACAATCCTTGTAAAACAGCATTGGTATCTGACAAGTATAAATCCACAATAAGGTTACCTCAAAACCATATACAATCTCCGTTGAACAGTATTGGTATCTGACAAGTGTAAACCCGCCATAGGCTCGCCTCAGATCCATATACAATCTTCATAGAACAACATTGGTATCTGACAAGTGTAAACCCGCCATGTGGTCGCCTCAGATCTATATACAATCTTCATAGAACAACATTGGTATCTGACAAGTGTAAACCCGCCATAGAATCGCCTCAGATCCATATACAATCTTCATAGAACAACATTGGTATCTGACTAGTGTAAACCCGCCATAGAGTCGCCTCAGAACCATGTTAAAATCTACCAAAGAGGTAACTTAAATCATAATGAATTTTCCCTCTCAAAATAAATATAAAAAAAACGACTACTTAAGCCTTTCAATAATGCAATCGCACACTTCTTTAATAACCATCCTCTCAATTGTATAAATAGAAACATGTTAAAAAAATGTTTCCCAATTCCAAGTTATTGAATTTATATAAAATTCACGAATAAAAATTAATCAGCTGATTTCACGTTAAGCGTATTGGCTACCTAAAGAAAGCCGATCCCAGGTCGCAACACAAATTGAAGGCAATCATTCTGTTAAACTTTAAAAATTTTTGCTTAGTATACTCAAACCAAATATTTGAAACATCAATAAATCAAAGTCACCTTCAATTTATGTCATAAATGTCAAACTTGAAGTTTTTATTATAATTTTGACAACGATCCTAGGTCATGGATCGAAACGTAAATAAAGTTGATTATAAAAACTATGAGTGGTTTAATTCCCAAAGAAGATTAACCTGAATACACATGCTGTGTGATAATTTCAGGGAACTATGTAGGCTAGCTCAGAATATAAATAAGTGCAGGTACGTGTCCAAACAGTTTTGAGACGGAAAACCTAATGGCTGCGAAATACCTGAAACTAATGTTATCTGTGCGAAAAGATAAATTGGAAAATATATTAAATCGCCAAATGGTTAAGTGTTGGGAGAACTTGGCAGCCACAGACTGCTTACCTCCCTTCACAACCATTGAAGGTCGGAGAAATAGGGCATATAACTGTAAACTGTAAAACAATAGAAAGTGATCGAACTGCATCTAACAAGAAAGAACATCGCCTATGAGGAAAGACAACAAACAGAATAAGAAGAAAATTGTTGAAAGCATATGTGTGGAGCACAGCACAGTATGTCTATGAAATACGGACAGGCTGAAATGCAGACAGAAAAACGGTAGGTCTTTTGAAATGCTCCAGTTGTATGAGGACGATAGCATGGACAGACAAAGATAATAACAAATAAGTTACAGAAATATTAGGGGAACAAGGATATCTGGGGAAAAAGAGAAATAGTAGGGCGGAATACGTTCTAAGGCATTTTTGGGGAATAGTATGTGATATATTACAAGCAGAGATAGGAAAAAAGAGGTAGATGTAGACCTAGATCAGACAGTTATAGATGCAAACTGTGCATATTGCAGGGAAATCTGTAGGTTAGTTCAGAATAGGGAACAATGATGGTACGCGTCTAACCAGTTCTAGGACTGAAGACCTAATGATGATGATGAAAGCGTAAAATAAGTGTAATCTTTATAAAAATGTTTTATTTGCTAGTGAAAAATACGCTAATATGCATTTAATCTGTGGCAAAGTAGAATGTAGTGCTCGTTCAGTGGAACGAAGATACGCTGAAAAATATCCTAAAATAATGCATCCAAGCCGCGTTAACACTTACGGTTCTGCACAAAAGATTGAGAAAAACAGGCTCAATATTTCCTAAAAATACTGAGACTGGTAGACACCCAGATATTTTGATGTAAATTGAATATAATCCTGAGATTAGCGTTAGAAGACTAGCTGCTCGTTTCCTGACATTTTCAAATCTTCCTAGTGAAATATCATTCACAAAGAAAACCTGTTTCCTTTTCATTTTAAAAAAGCTCGTACGATGTTGATGGTGATTTCCATGATCGCCTAGAATTTTCAAACTGGTTGCGGGACAAAACGATTCCAATTCCTAATTTCTTTTACCATATTTGATTTTGCAATGAAGCTACAGTTACCAGTGAAAGTTCTCACGTAATAAAATTGACTAAGCATTAGCAAAGGTTTGGTATGAATAGAATATAGTATAATTCTAATACTGCCTACACTTTGTAATCATGTGCTTGTGTTTTTATGTGATTTTAAATTATCTAAAAAAATTGTATCGTGAAATAAACTTCATAAACATTTTTGATATCAGTTTATTAAAGTGCATCAAATGCCCTGTTGGGTTCGTCGCCACCATAGGATTTACACCCCGTGGCATTGCCACTCCTGCCACCCCGATTTCTACGCCCCAGCGTGTGTGATTAAATTGACATTAGGTTCTTTATTTTTTAGTGATGAGGTCAGAAACAAAGCGTTCATGTCGTTGGTGTTAGCTAAGCTAGCAGAACTCTTATACTCGTTTTAAAGTGAACACCGAGAGAATTTACCTTTTTAACCATAGCACATGAATTTTTATGTTTGAACCTATAATCGATGTCTATATTCTTTATTTACTGAAGAGCTTACTAAATTTCTAATAGTTTTAACTGAAAGGAATTATCAAGCTTAAATGTTAACTTAGTTAACTTAGATGTACGGCGTCTTTAAAAATTAATTTAGAATGAGCTACTACAAGATAAATAACTTACTGATGCAACGGAAAAAACTACGTGTCTAGCAGCTTGGTTAAGCGAAACATGGTTTTCCTTTTCCACTCTAAGTACAATTCTCACCATGAGCCTCATATTAAAGTTTACTGAATACGCTAATACTTAACAGCTTACATCCATCTGAAGACTCATCATATTTGTCACATGTTACTGAACTTAAAAGGAATGTATAGGAAAGAAAGCACCCCAGAATGACAAAATAAATTTGAACTTTCTTTTAAAGTAAATGAGTTTTCTAAGTAGCAGACTTTTGCAAACTAATTGCCAAAAGTTTTAGTTTGAGTAAGAAATTTATGGTGTATTATTTTCAAAAATAACATCTAACTGAAGTAATCAAATCCATGCAGTAAAATAAAGTGAAGTATTAGATAATAATCTCATTTTATTAGACCAAGTTGGTTTTAAGGGAAAATTCTTCTAAAATACACGTGTAAAACTGAAAATGTATAAAGGGGATTTTGCAAGTTAGTTTCAAACATAGTTAGTTCAACCAACATGCCGAAAATCAATATATGCATACACATTAGCTTTGAATTGGCACAGTGCCTCTCGCCCAATGGTTGTTAGTTAATTATATTAAATTACGAGTGGCGTTAAGTGCTTGTTAACGCGATTCACTTAGTTCGAGAATTGGTTATGCTATTTTACGTAAACATTTCAACGTATTTCGTTAAGTACATATAGTTTAGTTGAAATTAAAAATTGTACAATTAAATATCCGAATAACAATTAACTTCAATTTTACAAAATGGGGACAACTACGTGTGTCTCAAAATTGCCCTTCAGAAATGAAGGCATTTTTAAATAAACATACATCTTTGATTTTATAACTGACCAAAAATTGTTTCTTTCGGTTGGTGATGAGAAAAAGGTACATTAAGATAAAAACTGATAGAAATATGAGATGGCGACTGGAGTTGTGTAATTATAAATATGACATTATTTATAGACTGGTGACAATAACGTGGTTGCCGACGCGTTTTCTTGAGCGTGCTTCTTAAACCTAACAAGTAATAAAGAAAATTTATGGGAACTTCATAATACACTGCACCGTCCAGGAATTACAAGGATGTATTATTGGGTCTGCATCAAAAACTTACTCTATACTGCTGATGTTGTAAGGGAGATGATTGTAACCTGCAAGGACTTGTGAAATCAAATCTCGGTTTGCAAAGTTAAACAATACAATAATTTTTACCACCTCTCCTTTTGACCGGCTGAGCCTGAATTTCAAACGATGTATACTATCTCGTACTGCCAATAGATATACGCTGATCATCATAGATGAGTTTTCGTGTTTTCTTTTGTCCTTTTGCTTTTGCTTGTGCTGATATATTATCGCAAACGATAGTTAAATGCTTACAGCTAATGTTTTCAGTATTCAGGGTGCCTTCATATTCCTCTCTTATAAATAATAGTACCAACTTCATCTCGAATGAGGTCAAATCATACTTGTCTTTCTGTAGTATTGCTGCCAGTAGGACTACCTCATACAATCCGCAGAATAACGAATAAGTGGAGCGTTAGAATGGCATAGTATGGAAAAGTATTTTGCTTTCGCTGAAATCAAGAAAACTGAATGAAAATTAGTGGGAAACTGTACATACTCACATTCTACACTCCATAAGGTCATTATTTTGTACTGCCACGGATGCAGCTCCGAACCAAGGAATGTTCAATCTATTTCGTCGTTCACTAAATGGGTGGACCCTGGCTGTTTGGCACCAAGTTTAGTTTTTTTTAATTGGGTATTAGAAATAGCAAATACCAGTCACCGGTTGAGATAGTGAAAATCTTTTGCTTCATCCTGTATATACATTTCCATATAGCTACGTCACACAGTTCTTAGAGAAAAATGCTATTAAAGCGTTTTTCCTTCCACATTTTACCTACAATCCAACATCTTCCACATTTTACAACCATGTTTTACTCTTCATCCTTTAATTTCAACCCAGCGCCTTTCACAAATTGCACCTAACCCCAAATTTGATATACAGGTTTACCTTGTATATCTTTATTAACGAGCACCACTAGATAACAGAATTCTCAAAAGGTGTGCAGTGGACGTCAGCATCGGTCAACAGATACTTTTAGACTAAACAATTTGAGGTTTAACTAACTTAGAAAAATGTTGTCTGGCCTAACACAACTTAAAGATGTCGTCCAACCTAACCTAATTTACAGAGATGCCGTCTAACCTCTGACGTCACAGCTGTCATTAGGGAAAGTAAATATTGGAAGATGGTAAATAGAAGATGGATTTACGATAAATCCATTTATGTGAGATGGGACAGAAGTCCTCTGACCAAACCTAAAGTGATTTCGTATAATTTTTGGGAACCGAGATAAATGTGATTACAGTTCTAACATATGTATTACGTACAATTTAAAGGAATCTGTAGTTAAAAATGATAACTATCAAATGTAGTATCAAAAATTGTCACTAAAAGCAGTAATAGAAAATCTTTAAGAAGGTGTAGAAGAAAATATAGAGGAAGATGTGAAGGAAAATATACATGACAATATAAAGAGAAATTCAGTAGGGAATATAGAAAGCAGTGTAGAGAAAGATTGTTGATCAAAGTGGTAATAACTTTTATAAGTTAGAAACGGAGTTTGGAGAACGTTTACTAGATGTTTTATAAATATTAGAAGTTATAGGACATGTGTATCATAAAAACCTACATTCTAAATTTGTTGATAAAGCAAGCTGTACGTTAGATGACTTGAAATCAAAATCTCAACACCACCTCGTGGAGGTTGGGTTTGCTTTATATGGCGGTCTTTAACTCGTAATCTAAGTTGTTTGCAGAACCGGAATGTGTGCAACATATGCTGTAAAAATGGAATACTTTAAATAGAGGGAGTTCTGCAGTTTTCAATTGGAATTTAAAGTTATACAATTTGCTAAGACTAGAAACATGTAAAATTAAACGGACTAAGAACTCGTGCGGTAAGT